>JAJSSI010000241.1:0-27684 GCA_031841125.1 Acanthococcus lagerstroemiae
TAAGTAACATTATTCTCTATACTATTTAGAACATTGTTATACTATCAACTAAATGCGTATAAACACGATTAATTTTACTTTGTTTATATTCGATCTACATAGGGTACGAAGGAACACAGCAGATTCCATGCTAGTTGAATTTATGATAAAACACTGGAAACCTCAGTATATGGAACTCAGAAGGTAAAAGACATTACGATCAACGGTTTTACACAGGGAACTAAGGTAACCACAATGATAATATCTGCATATCCGAATACTCCGAAATCAAAGCAGATTTACAAGTGTTCTTCGTTACTAGTCACTTATGCACTATCAGCTATCTCCATTGCAATTTGGAGAATACGAGAATAGTAGCAAAATTTTGTGTACTCCAGTACTCGCACCCGCGGTAATTTACCTGAAAAAATTATCAGTAAATTACCAACTTTTTAAAATTACGGAGTACCCGGTCCCTCCGAAGTCCGAACTACGAATCTTGGGACCGCGAAAGAGTCGCGCTCTACAATTTCAATAGGGCTTTTACAATGCTTACATTTTTCTTATCAGTTTGTAGTATGGTGCAGTTTTCGCATTCGTATTTCAGGAATCAAACGAGCTCCGCATATCAATTTTTTCTCGGCAAGTTTGTGTTCAAACTTTTAAAACAAAATAACTACTAATTCGGACTTCCCAAGATTCAACAGAACCTTATCAACGTTAGGATTACATGAGATGCTGGGTATTGTTTACGTACAGTGTATCCTAACGTTGATAAGAATTCTATGGTACTATTTCCTGGACATGTATTCTCGAAAAGTTGTTATGCGTTTATGATAACACTTGTTATGAGTTTTATGAAAATGATATTCTTGAATCGTTGTTACGAGTTAGGCTTGAACTCGAGTTAGAGTGATATCACCTTGGACTAGGTGTCGGTGGTTAAGTGAATACTTTCCTTATCAAATTTGTCATGTCATAAATTAATTTCTTTATCAGTTGTATTAGTTGAAAATATTTCTTGGCTCAATTTAAATGTAAAAGGGATGTTTCCACTATTTTTAAAATTAATATTTAAAAGCTTTTACTAAAATTAAACAACTTGAATTTGTTTCATTCTATTTCACACATTTCTTAAATGTCTGACCTATCTTATTATAAAAAAATTATAATAAAAACAACAACAAGTGTGATAACTTATTTTAAAAGGTTTTCACACGCATTGACTTTCGTAAAACTAACAACAAATTTACCTTGATAACAACTCATAACAACTGTTGTAATAACATCGTTAACAACTTTTAAGAATAAGAAGTGAAGCCTGTAAACCCGTTGGGAAGTTCTTATTATTGTAAAAATTGATTATCATGAAAAAGATCATTAAAGTTTCTGAAAAAAAAAAGTTCTTGAGCTTGTTTTTGATCAATACAACGTAAAATTCTCATCAACCATCTGTAATTATTCAATGTAATCTGAATTAGTCTCTCCTTTCAAATTTTTTATGTCTTTACGTATATAAATGAAGAATATTTCAATCTTTGTGTATTTATTAACTTGAGATTCATTCTAAATTAAAATAGTCTGAAAAGTATCATCGTTCTTCTTGTTTGACAGAATCTGTTAAGAAAGTATGGTGTATACAAAATCATTTTGGAACACAAATCTGAGAAGCAAATAATTATTGTAGGTCAGAATATTTGGTTAGACTGATAACAAACACTCGAAGTTGACAAGTGATAACAAACATATCCTGGAAAAAACTTAACGGATTAACGGAAGATAACGTTACCAGAACTTTAACGGAACGGAACGCGTAAGAAGAATCTCAAATGGCTTTTCCCGGTAAATCGTTTCTTTTTCAATTGAACAAGAAACTTCCTGTAAGGTTTAATTTGTGTGAATGACTCCTTTATCTCCGTTGGATGAGGCATAGGAAGGTTAGACTCGATCAGATCAGATCAGTAATAACAATAGTCTCATTAATTTGGATTTCGTTACGATTGTTTGGGAGTTTTTAACAAAAGTAAAAAAGTGGCGTTCGTTTTGTACATATGAATGCAAGGTGGTCATGGGGTGTGTCCCCAGGTCACTTGACAATGAATGAGGTAGTGGGCTACGCCTAATAGCGTCGACAACTCATGACGTCAAGAACGTAGAAATGTCACAGATCAATAAATAAACATAGACAATTTTAGGATCGTTGAAATATTGAAACGTTCGTGAAATCATGTGAAACGCTTGATCTTCAGTGATTCCTAGCAAGATTCCCAAGCCGGACTGATAAAATTGGTGCACTGATATCATCGTGAACACAAATGCATGAATTATTAATTCCCGTTGCATTGCTGATAGTTTTTGATTATTTATTCATCTTTGCATTTTGTTTCGTAATCGGTATTCAATTGCTTACCAGCTGTAGAATTGTTCCATAGGTAAAGTTAATTGGAATTATAAAATTCTACTCATTATTTATGTTTCCCTAAATACACTGCCGGTACAGAAACGGTTGAAGAAAGGGGTGTTGATATACAAGGTACTATCTACAGCAGTATTAGTTCGCAGCAGAAATTTGTTAGTATGAGATTTTTTAGGAATTATGTAATTTGAACTCTTGTTCATTATATACTCGTATTAATCCCTTATCTGCATTTTTAAAGTGGACCCGATGCAAAGTGGAAAAAGCCAAAGGAATGCATTCCAAACTCACCGCAAAATACTAGTAACATCACAGGATTGCCCGAAAATTGATACACAGAAGGCATGGAAGGGAGAGCCATTAAGAGAGCATAATGGGCTTCTCTTTAGTAGCTGAAATTCTAACATCATATTATACTGTCTCAGTGCCCAAACATACACGCAATCAAGAAAGTAAAAAGGTATAACTTGAAGCATTTCCTTGTTGGTAGTTATATTGTTTTTGAGCCGTTGCTGATGGGTACTGATTATTGACTTTGAATGGGTGCTGATTACTTCTACAAAGTAGTTTTTGCATTTTAGACATACTGAATTCGACACTAATCACATCATGTCTCTGTTAACATCTGCTCTCTGTAATTTTTCTTGCAAAGAGACGTCAGATATCATGTAATCTGGAAAGTATGGTGCTATGAACTAGTATCATTTCACTCATGATAACTTATTACTCACCTGCTTTAGTGATATATTAATTTCTATAGAAGTATTTTCAGCTCCTTTGAAACTGAACCTTTGAATTCTTCTTAGGTTCACCTACATTTGAAAGTGATTGTTAGCGCTGTGGTATGTTGACTTCCCGAAAGATCTGTGGGATATTGGGTTACTTGTCTTCAAGTTTCCATTTCGCTCCTTGCGTAATTCCTCGCTCGAACGTTTATCCTCATTAAAAAGTACCTTAACCTCCCTTTCCTTAAAGCACCTTCTGGTACCGGCGGGAGCTGTATGGGTACCAACTGGGACCAAGAGGTCTCCTCTTTTTCTCTCGTTTTCATATCTTTTTTTTTGTCTTTTCGTTATCATGTTAGATTACTTGTTCTATGTCATGTCATGTCCTATATACGCAAGGGAAGGGAAATATGAAGACGAGTCCAACTAATTTTCACCAGTGGAGTTAGTTGGCGTATGCTCTTCTTTGAAGCTCGAGTTCGCTTCTTTTGTGATCAAATATTTCGGACTTGACTTTCTCTGATACAAGCACATGGTGGCTATCACATGCCACGTAGTCAATTTTGGCCTTAAATTCTCAAAAACGTACCGGAGTGCCGGCATTGCCTTTGGATAAAATTTTAAATCAAAAATCCAGTGTGACTTGGTCTTTCAAATTGACCATTTTTGGGAAATTTTCGAAAATTCTGATACGGTTATTATGTCAAGGTTACTCCTGTGTTGGTATGCCGATGACTCTGTCCTGTTTAAATGCAGCAGTGCGTCGAGGTGCATCAGGATCCTGCTATATCAGATCAGTTTCGCAGTGATTCAGTGGGATATTGAAATTGTTCGCCTCAGATATGACGGTCATAAGATGTATTCTGTACTTACACGAGAAATCATCCTCGTGTTAATGAAGGCAAGTCAAAAATACTCGCGTATTCTCTGTTCTGGGTGGTGCCTGTCTTTCTTTCACCAGGTATTCAACGGAAGAGGGAGTTACCTCAACGAAAAATCGCTCCATCCTGAAGCTCTGCGGCACTTTCGCACTCCCTGAGTTCTCAATATTCCAGTGAGCTAGCCAAGACTCATCAGACCCTGTTCTGATTTGTTTGTGTGCCCTATTCTAGTGCCCTGCTCAGGTGCTTCAATACCACAGAGCAGTGGCAGTTCCTATCATGAAGTATCCTAGGAAAGCCAGAGAAACCAGAAAACTATATCAATCAGTGGAATTACTCATTTTTCTTGCTTTGACGGTATTTATATATAATGTTACAGATTGAACATATAGAAGTTACTGTATTTTAGACATTCTGCGCTGTATTTCGCCTATGCTTATGGTTCTTCAAGTGAGTTTTACATAGAAGAATTTAAGTAAATTTATTCAGAATGCCGAATCTGTTTAATGAGACCTCACCGAGGCTAGAGACAGCAGTTCTGATTTATATGAGTAGTGAAAAAGTGAAATGACAAATTTTAAACCTTTAGCTGTATTGTTTGTCTATTCATAAGTGTTTGAAATTTTGGTTACAGAGTGTATCCTGTTATTCCTGCTTAAAAATAACATTTTTGGTATGGATATTAACCAGCTTATTAAATTGGTATTTTGATAAACCAGATTGAAGAAATAACAGAAAACTGATTTACAAAATTGAGTAATGACTGCCCTGTATCTGTCAATGATACCCTGCTACTAAATTGGAAAATCATGGATTCATGGGTCTCATTAGTGGTTTTCACAGGAGAGTACTAGACCCTTTTTAGTTTTTTTTTTTAAATGTACGTTAATGACATAGTAACAAACGACCAGGGGGGCTGTTTCCACCTTTTCTGATGACATGGCTACCATTTACAGTGCAGAGGTTAGGGGATAGCTGATAGAAAATATAAACTTCGATACGCTAATTTCAATGCTGTCATCAAATAAATCAAGGAAATGAGTCGACAGGTGAATAATGCAACAACAGAAGGCAGTTTAAAGCTGATGTACAGGATTCAAATGGAGAAGAATATGTCGTAATCAAATTTATTGTTATTATGACTTTCATTTAATGCGAACATCCAGCCAATTAATTTGATGATTATTATTGTCAGCGGTCTAGCAGTAGCCACTTTGTGGAAGAAATCAGCAAGAAGTTATTCTTAAGTTTACTCAAGTCACAGAAACCTAATTTCAGTTTTGTTTTAAGGACTGTTCATCACTACAACAGATGCCATTAAATAATCGACTACCGGAAATATGAAGAACATGGGGATTGCTAGTTTCGCCAGCCTGTCCCCTCCATTTTGCCTTTTTAGCGCCTAAAAAAAAAGCCTAACACTTTCTTGAATGGTTCCATCTTATGTACAACTGAGAGTAGAAAATTTTTTTACTGCACTACTTTCTTTTTTTGACCCCACTTTTTAAAATAAGCGATAAACCACTTCTGTTGAAAGTTCCTGTCCCTTACCACATTTACCCGGATGGGTGGTGTGTTTAAATTTCAGTATGTGACTCAAGGAGTCATTCTTCACATATTTTGTAAAAATTGGATTCCCAAGAATATTTTTGAGTTTGACCCAAAATTGAGCTAAAATGACTGGGCAAGGAGAACTGAGGATGAATATGGTTACTTTGATGAGGGTGCCAAGGTGAAAGAGACCTAAAAGAATCTTATTAATGTGAATTTTGAATTTTAGGGTACGTGCTAGTTTTTCCGCAATGATGGATGTCCTACTTAGCGATGGTTTGCTGGAATTCAATTTAACGTACGTGACGCGGAGGCAATTTTTTCCAGTTCTCTTTTATTTTTATTTTTTCCTATCTGTACCAATGTTTTTGTGCCTTTGATTTCAGTGTGTTGATGTCTAGTTTTTTTATTAGTTTTTGAAATTTTAATTTATTACTTTTTATTTATTTATTACTTTAACTATTTGTGTATCCCCTCTCACGCTGTACATGTACATAGTTGGAGAGGGAAGTTACAATTGAAAGTAGTATTATTTATATTTTTATTCTCAATAAATTTATTTTCTTCGAGTGCTTATTTTACTTGTTATGTATTACTTTCTGATGAATTCCGTAAATCTCAGATTTCTCAGAAGTTTTTCATTGATATTTTATTCGCCTGCTCTCCTAAGACATTGATTTAGAAACTTCTTCCAGTAAACAGTTGGGTAGATATGGGGATAGTTGATCGATCATCATGACTGAAGGTGTTCTAGAACCAACTTGGTGAAGTTTTATACCAAACTTGCAGCACCTATTACATCCTATTGAACAACCAACAGATTGAATCAATCACCATGAGACTGAAGCCGACTATATTTTATACTGACAATAAGATTCAAACTAAAGACAAATTGAGGACGTATCTGTAAAAAGGGCGTTCGTTCAATGTATTTCTTATGGAACGGACGCCCTTTTTACAGATACGTCCTCAATTTTAAAATATGATAATGATCTATCTTGAAGAACTGTACTATATATAATTTGGTACCACAAAAAACGACTTGGAAATTTCCAAAAATACCTTGAAAATTATTATCATCGGCGCATAGAGAAATGGTGAAAATACAAAATAGATATAACGCCTACTGTTAATTAGACCAAAGCTTTTATTCAGTTATTCGTAAGTTTTTGATGCAAGTGCTGAAGAACCAAGAGAATGTCCATAGTCTTATTCAACATTATAACTGGAATGTACCCAGGACTGAAACAGCGATTATTTATCTGGAGACGATGGGATTTAGAATTGAAGAGCTCTGTCGATAGGATGGACTAAAACTGATTTTGCCACTATTCCGAATTTCAGACCGAAATCAGCTAGGTACCGAGCTTTTTCATATGAAGAAGACGGAAATGCAAAATTGAAACAGGAGCTGGAGTTCACATGGAATGAGGCATAGAAAGATTTAAGAATTCCAAACTTTTGAAGGAATGCATACAGTCACACAATTTTTATCTCCTAGGTACGTTCTTTTGCCCAATTTTTCAGCAATATAAAACTTATTTACAATTTTGATTTCGTTCCCGTAGCATGAAGGTGGTTAAAATCAATAAGAGTCGTCACTGTTCTGGGTAGCCTACACCTGGGTTTTAGTTTTGCATATTACGTATAATAGAATAGAGAAACAAAATTAAGGTATTCTACGTCGCTTGTCATAAATTTTTACTGCCGACAGTTCTTCAAATAAGTACTTAATCTAGTTTCGTGATAACCTTTACCATACGTTGTTTAAATCAGGCAGCGTCAAATGTTTTGTTATGTTCCGTTTGCCGTGACATTAGAAAGGTTTTGCCTTACAAAGTAGCTTCCTGCAACTTCTTAATCAGATTAGTTAAAATGTTGTATAACTAATCGTTTTAGGATAAGACGTAGCACATTCATTTAGACGCGAACTGCAGACTACGGTACTTTTAGAAATAAGCAATAATTTTGTAAGGGTGGCTTTGTGATCTACGGATCTTATGTATGTACCTCGAAAATTAAATAATAGATGTTTGAGTCTACTAAACATTGGGGCGGCTAATTTTTAAAAATTTTCAATTGACCGCTTCATATTCTCGCAAGTCTCTTGAAATGTAAAGAATTCATTAATTTCAATGTAACTAGTAAGCATCTAGTAAGTTACGTGATTTCTGGTCAAAATAATAAAACAATGCGATAAATCATACGAATAGTCAAACCACTGTAGTGATTGTAATGCTGAGAAACATTTACGAGCTGTAAAAGAGTTCATTTGGTATAATGAGGAGACTAAAAATGAAAAAAGAAAATTATCGATTCTGACTCGGAATAGTTTACAAAATTACTACTTCAACCTTTAAAATTAATACAACTATGAAAAGTACACCGATCCCCAGTTATAATTAAGAATAATATTCGTAACTCTTGTAAAAGAGAAGCTGCGTGAAAATTCCTGCGATGGATCAAAAGGTGAATTTTTTCACAGAAAATCATAACGTAGATCAAGGCGACTTCATTGATGTGAGAGACATATATAGAGGCACTCTCTGAAAAAATTCCTGGCTACAGGCCTGCACCGAGGAGGGTCGTTCGTGTTCTATATACACGCACTGCCTCTGAGGGAGTACATAAACATGGAGCAGTATCCTCCAACATTTCGTATTTCCGAAGATGTGCCATAATGCGCATGATGATATTTTTATAAATATGAATTATGGGAAAATAAAGTAAAAAATTTAAGAATGCCACCACTTTTGTGTCTAAATTTCGGAGTTTGAAGCCGTAGAACTGGCTGAATCGGGAAGACAAAGTGAAATTCGGATTCACTGGTCCCGAAAAACACCTTTTTAGATGGTATGATAGGTCATAACACTTCCATTTTAGATACATTCTTTCCAGTTTTAGGCCACCCTGCCCCACCCCCCTCATTGATGAATTTCGAAATTTCTTTTTCGGGTTCCAATTTTTGGGGAAGAGTCATTTCCAATAAGGTGCATAAAGACATTGTATCCGTGAAAATAAAAAACATGTACAAATAACCCATTCCGCCCAAATTATTGAATTTTCTGCCTTTTTTTTTTTTTTTTTTTCCCCGTCAAAAAGTACTTTTATTGTTTGTTCAACGGGGCTTAGGTTGACCTATGGGCAGCCGTTACATCTGTTTTTGAGCTGTACCCGTAGGTCACCTGTTATGAATAACATTAAACAAGTATACACATATACATTACTAAGATACGAGTGTAAGCTTATAATAATTGTTTCTGTTTATGGATGGATAAAATTAGAAAAATAATGCAGTGTTCGAAATTAGCGACATGAAAAATCCCCATTTTGATAGTTCGTTTAGCCATCGAATGTAGCGGTTGTTCTGGAATTTTTTTTATTTCGTACTACGTAAAATTGAAACAGAATGAAGAAGTATTCTGAATGAGATTTATAAAAATGAACCGCCAAAGGCTGATGTAAATAGTGACGCCATAATAGAAGATATTCTGAATGAAATGACTAAAGTTCAGCCGGTTGACAAGGAACATAGAAATTTTGCAAAGGAGTTGTTAATGGAAGAACAGGAAACCCTCGTAAATACTACCCCATCTACTCCAAATTTTGTGAAAGAGACCATTGAATCCGGCGTCAGTATAAATATAGATGACCAGCCTGTTTTCATTGATGAAAAGGAGTTGTCTGACATTACGAGTATATTGATAGTATGGTTTTAAATTATCAGGAAACACCATTGTAGATTACGACTCTCTCTTAGCTCATTTACCTGTGTATAAAATATAATACTGAACCCTTAGAAGAAAAAGAGAGTCAGGACATTAATTTCGCGATGAATGACTTCTTTAAGCAAATCGTAGAAAATAGAATAAATAATGTAAATAATAGATCTAACGCGGATTCCGATACGGAATCATTTGTTACGGCTGTCGGCGAATTTCCAGAAGAGGTGGACGTGTTTTACGATGCCCTCCCAGGTATACCTGACCCGTGTGCCCGTGTGTCACTTCACCGGAAGTTTTAAATAAAAAGACCGTAGCCCAACTAAAAAAAAATACCGACTTTTTGGCCGTCGCTTCGCTCGTTCCTCGCACTAGTTCGGGTTATTCGGCCGAAATGTTTAAGGCCATTGACGTTTAAAAAAATGCAACTCTGGACAAGGAATAGTATTATAAAAAAATACATAGAAAACTACCCAGCTATCAAAATTAGAGTTCGTATAAATTAAATTGAAACCGAAAAGTGTAAGGCCGAAACGTTTGTCTGATACAACAGAACTACGCGGCTATCAAAATTAGAGTTCGCATCAATTAAATTTAAAAAAAATAATAATACCTCCCTTTTCTTCGAAAAGTCGGTAAAACATTGAGTACGTAAAATTCGCCTCGCGCTTCTTATTCTGACCCTAAATTGAGGAAACTCATGAATGACTCGACCGATTGTAATCAAACTCTTACCTGCACAACTCTGAGTACTTCTCTATAATCTACCAAAATTTGGAATCAGTTGATTCAATAGTTCCTGAGATTTTCGTGCCACAAATATTGTCCTTAAATTGAGGAAAACTCATATGAACGGCTCGACCGATTGTCATCAAACTTTCCACTGCACAATTTCGAGTAGTTCTCCATAATATATCAAAATTTGAATCAAATAGTTTTTGAGATTTTCGTGCCACAAAAATAGTGTGTGTACATACATACATACATAATATATATATAGAGCTTTTCTGACCTAGGCGAGATCCGGATAAAAAGTGGACAACCCGAGATCCGCCTTAAAATATTTGTATTTCAGAGTATATTTCATGTCAAAATACTTCGAAATATAAGTTGAATCGTTACACCCGCAGAGGGGTAAGAAAATTGGGGGAAAAAATTCGATGATTAATTCTGTACAACGTGAGATCCAGTGTAAAAATGGGTAAGGTGAGATCACATACATATATGTATATGCTAGAGATTTAAGACCAAGTTGAGATCCTGCTGCGTTGCCAATAATGCAGGGTGAATAATCATGCTCGAATGTACTGTATTGTATTAATCGTCCTGCCTGACTGAGTTCTGGGTCGGAAGATGCGAGCGTTTTTTGTCGCCTGAATTCCGGTCAGTGATCTTTTCAAAACTCAAGTACCTACTTCTTAATTTATCATTCGCAGTTAGAGGGACGCAGATTTTTTCTGTTTAAAATCTAGTTAGAACGTGACGGAAATTCTAACTTAATCTGAACCCTGATCAGATGCTTATATTAATTCAGGAGCTAAAATTACTAACGTGCCACATAATGTAAATCGAAGTGTCAAAAAATGGTGAAAAACGCCCACTCCCGAATCTACCGAAGTCAAATGCCATTACAGAAAACCGAGTACAAACGCAAAAAATTCGGAGAACCCTGAATCAGTATAAGGGATAAGTTAAACTTACGCGAAAAATTTGAAGAAATCTTAGAAAAAAATCAAACAGGAACGAGAGGTGTTTTTGCAGAAATTAAAAACTCATGAATTTGAAATAAACCAAATTATAACTGAGGGACCAAAAAAGTCAACCTAAATATTCCAAACATTAACCTCGTTCATGTCTCATATGATCAATTCCGATTCGGACGATAGTAAGTTTGTTGGAAAAATTTATTAGAACAGAGAAGGACTCCTAAGCGACCTCAGAACAAAACCACTCCAACTCTGAATTATGAAATCATGAAAGCAGCTAAGGGCTATTAGGTGACCCAAACAGGAACCACCTCAAGTCCGCAAGTCTGACTCAAATTATAATAGGAGAAAATTTAACCCAAATAAGAACCTCTCCGGACCAGATCCGAGGAGCAGCTCTAATATTATATTATCTGACAGCTCAGAATATTCAAATAATGTAAGCGCCGAAAAAAATTTCCTACACATACATCTTCAATAGAACAAAATAAAGAAAAATTGGTATACATAAAATCCAATTCTTGGAAAACTTATTCTCAGAAACATTTAATGAAGAATTTAAGCTACTTAATGCATTCATTGATTACTGCGACGAAGGAGACAGCCTAAGAAAACACTTAATAAAATACTTCGCTAAATTAGAAAATTTTGCCCAGGATTTAAAAGGAAGAATGGACGAAAATTCAATTCCTTCAAGCTTCAGAAATTCATGAAAACATATTAACTTTCCTGAATTAGGAGAATTTGGGCGTTTTATTGAAAGAAAGCTGAACAAATTATTTCATCTCTTGAAATAGAAGAAATTGTTCATTCGGAGGATAGAAGAAGAGAAAAGTCTGGTTTCTCCCCTCCGTGAGAAGAACCTGTTATTCCTGTCCTTAAGCAAGAATAAGAAAATCACCGTTTCTCTTCCATCAGTGAAGTGAATTTCACTCATTTTCTTGAAGAAAGTGGAACTTGCCTCTCTGTCCTTGAGAGTACCTATCACTGCTTTAATTTCGCAAATTTAATGGACTTCGTTCTTCTCTTCTAGGAAATGAATCCATTCCTTTTCTTTGGGAAAATGAGGAAAATTGAATTTTCAAGTTCCTCAGTGAGAAAATTGCATTTTTTTGTCTTTGAGAAAAAGAAAACTGCAGCCTTTTTTATGAAAGGAAAGAAAATATAACTATTCCTTTCTTTTCTTGAATAACAATAATTAGTTTATCTCGGAATAAAAATTAAGAAAAGGAAAAAACATCCTTTATTCTTTATTACTAATGATAGAAAACAATTTTTAACGCGAAAAAATCTGCTTGTTTAGAAGATGGAAGATGCGATGTTCTTATCAATATTTTATTTGACATTAGGTACGAAAATAGACAATTTTGAGAGCCTCGTACCATTTAATTTGCAATGGGAATGAGAAGTCCCGGCCCTTTTTTTAGGGAGTAGAAATTTATTCGCCCCAGTATTAGACCACTGCTCTTATTTCAAATTCAATTACGAACACGCCAAAATTCAGATATCCTTCAGCGTAACTACTACTGTAATTTACAGGATGGTCTTGGACAAATTCAATTTGAAAAGGAAAGAACTGAAAAATCGAAAGAAAAATCAGAGGAGAATTATGATAAAATGCACTAACAACCTAAACTTACATAATAGAGGATAAAATTGTAATCTAGGTAAAATAAAATAACCCAGAAAGGAAAAATGAAAAAATGAGTAGCAAAATCATCTCTCCCTTTTGTCGAATATAAAGAGGGTAGTTAATTTCTCTCTTTGAGTAAAGAAAGAAAAAAAAAAAGGAAAAAAAAAACTAAAATAAGATTTATGTGAAAAATTTGTCCTTTGACTCGATAATCAAATAAAATTATCCACGACAAAAATCCCCCCCCCCCAAAAAAAAAGTGGAAGAAACCAATGAGTAAAAAAATTCTGCGCTCTCGCTTCAACTGTTTAACCTTGACCTTTATTAAGTGCTTAATTTCAAATGTTTTCATTTTTGTATTCGTTAATTTTTAATTATTTTCTTATGAACTTTTGAACCTACGTATGTACACTTGTTTTTGTTGGAACAACCAGAAAAATTTTTAGTATTGCCCATTAATGTCACTAAAAAGAGCAGATAAAAATATTCAGAATAAAAAATATTGTTCTATCAGGATTTAATTTTTCGGTAAAATTATCTGCAACGGCATTTAATTTTTAAACCTGGAAGCATTTGAATTTTGTCCATTTCCCCTCAGAATCTCTACGATTGCGACTTACGATTAGTTTAATTTATTATGAAGAAAAATTGAAGATTAAAAGAAGAAAAAAATTGAACTTATTAAAAGTCTCACAAATTTGGTTTCAAGTCAAAGGTACACATAACAAAATTTTAAATATGGCATCCGAAATATTGGTGAAGAAAAAAGGAATTGTGCCCTGTCGCCTCAGCTGTATGCGTTTTCCCTTGACTTGGATCAAGTACATATCTATCATTTCAATTTTTGTACTTTCGTTTTCCTTAATGATTTTTAACCATTTTTTTAATCCATAAATTTTTGAAAATACATATTATTATGTACGTAGGTACTGTTGTTTTTTGCAACTACCCAAAAAATTACTGGTACTTCCCAATACGGCCGGTACTGCCCATTCAGGCCATTAAAAAAACAAATGAAAATATTCAGAATAAATTTTCATATTCCAAATTAGATTACTAACATACCAAAATTCAAGTACCCTTAAGCACGACTACTACGAGTATAATTTATAGGTTAGACTTAGACAAATTCAAGTCACAAAGGAAAGAACTGAGGTATCGAAAGAAAAATCAAAGCGGATTATGATACAATGCACTAAACACCAAAACTCACAAAATAGGGGATAAAGTTCTAATCGAAAATGAAGTAAATCAAAAAGGATTATGGGGAAAAAATCTCGCCGAAATTTTTTTTTTTTCTAAATAAAAATTAGGTGCTTAAATTTTCTTCTTTTTCGGGGGGGGGGGGGCTGAATGAAATGAAATAAAAATGTATCTCTACTTCGCCAATAAAGAAGGTGATTGTGAAAGTTCCTTCATTTCGTAATAACACTGGAAAACTGTTTTTTGATGTTGAAGAAATTGGTCATGTTTATTTGATGTTGATTTTATTTATTAGAAGACTGTTAAGCATTTTCAAAATCAGTAACCAAGAGATGCTTGAGTCAAGTTTGCCTGCTTGAAAGGGTCAAGTTAGGATTTTGCGGCCCAAATCGAAATTGATGGATTAAAAATTTGACACTCTTTTCGAACTCAAGGATGCTAGACATTCATAAATTTGTACCTATTTGACCCAGTGTTCAATTTTTTTTAGCAAAATTCAAATAGCCTCTTATAATAACGGGAAAATTGAATTTCGGGGCCCAAATCGGGATCCGATGGAAAACCTGACGCTGTGTATGAATTCATGAGCCAAAAACTCAAATTTCCATAGGTACTTTGTCAAATTTTTGAAGCCAAGTTAGTGTTATCTGATTTGGGTCTATAATTTTGATGTTTGGGTTCAAAACAGAGGAAGACAAAAGGGCTAATGCAATCAGTATTCGAATTCCGGGACTTACTAGATGCTTTTCCCCGTTTACAATTCTATGTTCAAGCTTTCCTTCTTGAAGAGAACATTTTTAGAAGAACAGACATTGTTGTTCAGCAACCTTTTTTCATCTCGTATTCATTTCAAGTTCCGAATTTTCGCTATTCTTAACGTTCTTCAGAATTATTATTGACTTTTTGACAAGTTCATTTAATAATATCAAAATTTTCCGTCAACCATGTCGCAAATTGGTATGAGACACTCATGATATCGAATTGTGTTCAATTTTCAACTCCATTTTTCATATCGATTTTTTAATACTTTTTTAACAACTCTAACTTTTTTTAAATTTTCATATTCAAGTAGTGAAATCTTCTGATATTCAATTAATTTGATATTTCATATATCTACCCCATTTTTCAAAATTTGAGTATTTTTACATCAAAATTATTGTTTTCTTTGATCACTCGGACTACAATTTTCCCAGAACTGCCTTAATTTGTGTATACGAGTTGTTTAAAGTCTCATAATATCAAATTGAGTTGTTTTCAATTTTGCCAGCATTTTCAAATTTGCCATCGTTTCTTTTTCAATTTCCTTATCCTAACCCATAAATTATTTTTGTAGTTTCCCACAAATCTTACTTAACGTCTGTATACGAGATAATATTGAATTTGGTTCGCTTTACCACTTTGTAAAATTATTCGAATTTCGCGATTTTTTCTTCATAATTTTTGTTAGAACTCATTCATTACTTTCCCTGAGTGACTGAAATTTTTGACGAATCGAGGCAAATTTTCCTTACCCATTTGATTGAAGATTTATATCAAATCAGGTCTATTTTCATGAATTTTTCGAATCTCAAAATTCTTCAAAATTTTTATTATCATTTATCTAGAATGCGACCAGATTTTCCCAGAAATTTTTCTGAATTTTCGTACCCGAATTGTTTAAAAATTGACAATATCGAAATAACTTATGTTCAATGTCTTCAAATTTTCAAATTTTCGCCATTTCCCCCCTTATTTTTATCCTGACTTTCTGATTATTTTTTCTGACAGGAACACAATTATTTTCCATGAATCGTACATTCTAAATACCAGTTATGTGAAAACTCACGACCTAATTTTCTATTCTATTAAATTATTCGAACTTCAATATTTTTTATTTTATTTGATCAAAATTCTTGTCATAACTCATCACTCATCTTTCATAGAATGACTGAAGAAATTTTTCACGAATCAAGCTGAAGTTCCCTATATGATATTGAAATTAAATTAGTGATACCAAATTAATTAAAATTATCAAATTTGTAGAATTTTTTTTGAAATTTGAATATTTTTCCTCCTTTAAAATCGTTACCACCACTTCAATTATTTTTCCAAAATGTGAATACAGTTTTCCTTATATCGTGCTTAATGTACTTGAACACTTTGTTTCAATATTCACAGTTTTAAATAAGGTCCATTTCTCCATTTCGTCAAATTATTTCAATTTTTTGATACGTTCTTCAAAATTCTTGCGTTGCACACTCTAATTATCTCCTCAGAACGACTGCAATGTTTACAAATCTGGCTGAATTCTCATATTCGAGTTGGCGTAAAACCTATGACATTTTAAACATTATTCATCAAAATTCTTTTCATATCTCACTCATCGTTTTACAGAATGACTGAAATCTTTCATGAATCAGACTATATGTTCCTCAACTAAATGAAATTTAATTACCTAGTGATGCCAAATTAATTTAAATTTTCAAATACAGAAATTTTTTCGAAACTCTAAGATGACTACTTTTTTTTCATGAATCGGCAAACTGAATTCTCGTATTTTAGTGAGGCGAAAATGTTTGTTATCTATCAGAGTAGGTCGATTTTCAACTTCCTCAAACTTTTCGTGTTTTAAGATTTTTCTTATTTTGTTGTCAGAAGTATTTAATCATGCTTCGACAGCGTTACTACATTTATTGATGAATCCGATTCAATTTTCGTGTGCGAGTGAATTCAATATCTGAATTTGTTGAATTTCTCACATTTTTCATTTCTATTTTTCTTCACATTTTATATTTACCCTTTAATTATTATCATTATTATTTTTTTAGGTGAACACAATTTTTCACGATCCGCTCACAGATTTCGTACACAAATTTTTTTAGTGAGATACTTGGTATTAAATCAGAATTAACTTTCCATTTTGTCGAATTATTTGACTTTCTAGATGTTTCCCCTTGAAAATTCTTATTCAAAATTTATGTTTCGAGCACACTTCTCAACATTTTCCGCTGTGTCACTAGTATCCTGTTTAATTCATTTTTGGTAAGTGACCACCTATTTCGTGAGTTTTGGGTTTCTGGTCCATTTTATCATAATCCTATTTTGATTTTTCCATTTTCTCCATTACGACTTGAATTATTTGTTCAAGTGTCCGATCTATAAATATTATAGTAGTAGTCATGCTTAAAATTATCTGAATTTTAGTGTGTTCGTATTTAATGTTGAATATGATATTTTATTCTGAATATTGTTACCTGCTTTTTTTGATGGCCTTCATGGGCAATACCAAAAAATTTTCGGGAAGTTCCAAATACCAGCAGTACATACCTATATTTTCAAAAATTTGTTTCTTACAAAAATTGTTCAGAAAATATTAACGAAGACGTGAGTAAATTTTTTATTTCATTTTAAAAGCAAGAAAATTCGAAATTAGGCACTTAATTTAAGTCAAGGTTGAACTTGAACAGTTGAGGCGATAGCGCTCAATATTTTTTTCTCCGTTGGTTTCTTTCACGTTTTTTTGAGCGGATGGAATTTTTTCTGTCTTGGATAACTCTTTTTGAAAATTCTCGAGAAGAAGTCAAATTTTTTGCATCGAAAAACAATTTTTTTCTTTGTTGACAAAGAAGAGGCGGCGTTTATTTTATTTAGATATCATCAGTTTTTATTCAAACAGAAATCCTAAGTCCCTTTTATTCCAAAAAAGGGAATGATTTTGCCGATAGTTTTTTCATTCTTCCTTTTCGGATTTTTATTTTGAATTACAACTTTATCTCCTATTTCGTGAGTTTTGGGTTTCTGGTTCATTTTATCGTAATCCTTTTTTGATTTTCCTTTTTATTTTTAGTATCTTTCTTTTGCGACTTGAATTTGTCCAAGTCCGATCTATAAATTACAGTATAGTAGTCATTCCTAAGGGTATGTGAATTTTAGTGTGTTAGTAATTTAACTTGGAATATGATAGTTTATTCTAAATACTTTCATCAGTTTTTTGTGGTTTTTTTTTCGTTTTTATTATTTTTCTTTTTAAAGGCTCGAATGGGCAGTATCAGCCGTATTGGAAAGCACCAAAAATTTCTTGAGCAGTTGCAAAAAGCAACAGTACCTAAGTACATATCTTCAGAAACTTATTTATAGAAAAAGTGGTTAAAAATCTTTAAGGAAAACAAAAGTAGAAAAATTGAAATGATAGGTATGTACTTGATCCAAGTCAAGGCTAAACTCATACAGTTCAGGCGATAGGGGCACAATTTACTTATTTTCCACCAATTTTTTGGATGCCATAACTTGAAAATTCTGTTATAGTTATGTACCATTGACTTGAAATCAATTTTTTGAAACTTTTTATGAGCTCAATTTTTTCCCTCTTTTAATCTTCAAGTTTTCTTCACAATAAATTAAACTAATCGTAAGTCACAATCATATGGATTCTTCGGGGGAAATGGGCAAAATTCAATTCCTTCAAGGTTTAAAAATTAAATGCCGTTGCAGAAAATTTTACCGAAAAATTAAATCCTGCCTTCTCTTCTACTAAAAGAATCCATTTCTTTTCTTAGGGAAAATTAGGAAAATTGTGTTTTCACGTTCCTCAGTAAAAAAATTGCATTATTCTGTCTTTGAGAAAAAGGAAACTGCAGCCTTACATTAAAGAAACAAAGAAAAGACTAATTTTTTTCTTTTCTTGGATAAAATACCTACTTCATTTTTTTTTGAATGAAAAAAAAAAAACAAAAAAAAACATTAATTCTTTGTTGATTATAAGCAGAGCCCGGATTTCCGGCAATAAAAAAAAATATTTTCGGCATCAAAAACGAAGAATTCGGCAATATTCGGCCAAAAAAAATTTTAACAAAAAATCGATTGCAAAATAATTCGTTAGTACATTAAGTACGTCGTAAATCGCTTAATTTTTACAAAAATTTTTTATTTTACATGACCACTAAGTTTTTTTCGACTGTTTTTTTTTTTTTTTTTTTTTTTTTTTTTTAACGAGACACGTAACGCCTGTAGGCCATGATCTCGGTATCTGCATCTTATTTGTTAAATTAGTTATAAAATTAGTCTAGATGAGGTGTGAGAGATTGTTGCGATTTATGAGGGTAATCAGATGTTGTACATTATCAATTTGTAGGTATTGAATGCGGTGATTGCGGCTATATGATTTACAGTGTTGGATGATATGTAGTATAGTAAGAGGAGAAGACAATATGTTACAGATTGGTGGTGGTTGGTGAAGAAATATATATTCGTGGGTAAGACGTGAGTGGCCAAGGAAGATTCTATTGATAGTTGTTTCGGTTGATCAGAGGTAGCGCATAAGGTGCTGAAGATGTTGGTCCAGTTGGATATTCGATTTGATGCTGCGGAGTTTGTTGTCGGTGGTATGGATTCCATTCTTCGTTCCATAGGGCCATAATTTGTTGTGTAGGTAGGCTTTGATGTCTGGATTTTTCAGAAGTGGTATAGTTGTTTCTTTGTTTGAAATTTAGCAGCAGCGTCAACAAGATCTTGTCCTTAATATCAAGGTGACCCGGGATCCACGTTAATACTATTGTAATGTCTTGTTGAGCAAGTTGGTTGGAATAAACTGCGTTTGACTGGTCAGGGCATCCGTGTTGGATTTACATCTGCTTGGAGTTTTCGTAATGATGTTTGGGAATTCCGTGAAAATTAGAAATTTCGAGAATGTGTGGTTGGTAGGTTGATCAAACACTGGTTGATAGCGACCATCTCGACTGTGTTGATTGAGATAATTTTGGTACAGCAAATGACAGTATATGTGAGTCTATGAGATAGGCGCCAGTAGCTCTATCTTCGTTTTTGAGCCGTCGACAAAGCAAGTTAAATGTTGGGGGTATCTGTTTATTAGCGCATCGAATTCTGCTTGTATTTCTTCAGTGTAGCCGTTTTCCATTGGGATGGGTAAAGTCAGTCGATTTGCGTGGAAGGCTTTTTCCAAGGAGTATATTTTGAGGTATATATTGGAGGATTGTAGTGTGGGCAAATTGGTGGGGTCTTATGGAGAAGGGGATGTAGCCGACTTGTGTGGGATAGATTGGGAAGTTTTGACAAGGAGTGTACTGTATGATTGGCTAGGAGGATACTTCTACGATAGGGGAGGGGTGGAATACCTGAGAGGGAGGGAGGCTAGGGATAGGGTTGTAGGGAAGTCAATGCGAGTCTGAGACATGTGTTTTGAATTGGATTTAGTGCTTGGAGAGTTCGTTCAGAAGCTGATCCATATACAATTGATCCGTAGTCTAATTTTGGCCGGATAAGTGTGGTGTAGATCTTGATCAGTTTTGCTGATGTTGGTCGTGGTATTTATTATTCAGCATTTTGAGAATGTGATCGCTAAAGTACATTTTTCTTGAGAGCTAATATCTGGGTTTCCACGTCAGTTTTTTATCGAAAAGTAAACAAGAATTTGGCTTCGTCGTAATAGGGGTATCAGTGAGTTATTTTAGATGGAGCTGAAGTGGCGTATTATTCCGTTTACGAGTAAATATAAACATTTTGATTTAAGCGTTGAGAATCTTAATCCTGTCGTATTGCTCCATTCTTCGAGGTTATGTAGACATAGCTGCAACAGGTTCAGAATATAGGAGGTTATTGGTTTTTAGCGTGATATTCAGGTCATCGGCGAAGAGGCGCGGCTGGATTGGTGGAGGGATTACGTGTACGATATCATTCATTAGAAGAAGAAAGCAGTATACGCTTAGAACGCTCCCTTGTGGTACGCGTTATCTATTGTATATTTTGGGAGAGTGTACTGCCAATGCGTACTTGGATTGATCTGTTATTAAGGAGTTGTTGATAAAGTGTGTTAATCTTCCGCGGATACCAATTGAGAGAAGTTTCTTGACATAGCGTATCTCCATGCAGTGTATTGCTTTCTCTATATCAAAGAATATTGAGATAAGGTATTGGTGGTTGGTGAAGGCAGATATGATGTTCTGTTGCAGGTCAAGGAGATGTATAAGTGTGCTATGGTGTTGAATGAAACCACTTTGGTATGGGGATATCACATCAAATTTCTTGAAAAGCCAGAGGAGACGTCTGGAGAGTATTTTCTCGAGGACTTTACAGAGTACGCACGTTAATGAGATGGGGCGATAAGATGTAGTCAGGGATTTATCCTTGTCCGGTTTAAGAATTGGGATCACAATTGCTTACGCATATTGAGGGGGAAACAGTGTGCAGTCCAAATTTTATTGTAAATGGTTTATAAGCTTGGTAACTAAGAGATTGGTAGATGGCGTAGGAAAGCTGCTGGTATATTATGGGTCCGGGAGCTGTATTCTTGACGTATTGCTGCATAGTGGTTTTGTATTCTTTGAGGGTTATAGGTGCATTATAGTCTTCGAGTTCATTGCTGTCTATGTTGAGGCGTTGTTGTTCTTCTTGGTGTTTGTATATGCGGAACTTATTGCTGTATGACTGATTTGATGAGACTGCTGCAAAGGCTTCTGCAAGTAATTTTGAAGTTATTGCTGGATCTTGTGTAAGGTTATTGTTCCATTGAAGGGATATGGTAGGTGGTGGAGGTTTTGTTCTATTGAGTATTTGAATTTTCCGCCATAGTGTATTGTTGTCATACTGTGTCGCTTATCGCTTAGAATATATTTCAAATCGGAGAACGAGCGTGAAATCATGATTTTATGAACAGAAATAAGGTGGTATTTCTAAAGTTTGATTCAAAAACACGATTCGGCAAAATTCCGGCATTTTCGTTACTTTCGGCAAATTTCGGCAAAATAAAATTTCTCTCCACGCCTCCCCTCACTATGAATCGTACTTCCTATTTGATTGAAATCATCCCGCCATCCAGGGAAAAAAAGTGACAAATGCCGGCAATCCGGGCTCTGATTATAAGAATGAAACACTTTTTTCACGTGAAAAGATTTGCATATTTAGAAGATGGAGAGGCAATTTTATCAATATTTCATTTGACATTGGGTACGAAAATAGCGAATTTGAAGAGTCGATACCATTTAATTTTGAAGTTAATGAGACGTTCCAGCCCTTTTTCTAGGAGTTAAAATTATTGCCCATTCCAAATTCGATTACAAACACGCCAAAAATTGAGATACCTTAAGCTTGACTACTAATGTAATTTAATGACGAACTTTTTAAGTCAGAAGAAAGAATAAAGTGAATTTCATACTTTCCGTAGGAAAAAAAGACTGGGTTCTTTTCCTGAAAGAGAGGGAGGAAGTCATTAAATTCGCGAAATAAAGCGTCAATAGGTAGTCTAACGAAAGAAAGTAAGTTTCACTTTCTTCAAGGAAAATGAGGAAAATTTGCCTTCACATTCCTCAGGGAAAAATTGCATATTTTTTGTCTTTAAGAAAATTAAAACTGTAACCTGCGATCGAAAAATCCTTATTCCAATGTCTAGTTTGTCCAATTTTTTGGCATTGTCAAATTTACTTCTTCGGAGAGGAAAAGCTTGGGAATTAACGTGCCAAAACAGGATCAGATCGAAAATCTAATTTAATTTTAGAATTCAGCGACGTATACTAACCCAGGTGTCTACCAGTTCAATAGGTCCAATAAATCCAATATAAGTCCATTCGAAAGATGTCCAAGGAGTCAAATGAAAGTCAGATCATTTTAATTTTGGTCTAATAAAAATAATTGAAAAGAAAAAAAATTCTACATGAAATGGCCCAATAAAAAGTCCAATAAAAGTCCGATATTTCCGCTTTCAAATCTGGTAGATACCTGAAACCTCGTTATTTCGATATGTTAGGTAATTGATTTCTGAGTTACCTATGTTCATTTTATCTATTAGAAATTGTTAAGATTTTCTAAGTCAGTAACCAAAAGATGCTTGAGTCAAATTCGCCTATTTGTTAAGGGCCAAATTACGATTTTGTCGCCCAAAATCGAAACTGATTGATTAAAAATTTGCCTTTCTTTTCGAAGTCAATGATGCAAAACACTCATATATTTGTACCCAGGTATGGGACACGCGTAAACTCTTTTAGCAAAATTCAAATGGCCTCTTATAATGGGAAAAAATTGAACTTCGAGTCCAAATCGGGGTCCGATGAAAAATCTAATGGTGTGTATGAATCAATGATCTAAAACTCTAATTTTCATACCGTGAATAATTTTTGAAGCCATGTTAGTGTTATCTGATTCGGATCTTAATTAGTTATTCGAAATTTTTCACGAATAAAACTGAATTCCCTAGATGATATTGATATTAAACTAGTGATACCAAATTAATTTAAATTTTCAAACTTGTAGAGTTTTTCGATTTTTTCTTTAGTGAGATACCTACTTGATATTAAATCAGAATTACTTTTCCATTTTGTCAATTATTTGACTCTCAAGATGTTTCCCTTGAAAATTCTTATTCAGAATTTATATTTTGAGCACACTTCTCTAACATTCTTTGCTATGTCACCTGTATCCTGTTTAATTGATTTTTGTTAAATGACCACATATTTCGTGAGTTTTGGTTTCTGGTCCATTTTATCATAGTCCTATTTGATTTTTCTATTTTTCCTTTGCGACTTGAATTATTTGTCCAAGTCTCCGACCTATAAATTATAGTAGTAGTCATGCTTAGGGTATCTGAATTTTAGTGTGTTCGTAATCTATTTTGAATATGATATTTTATTGTGAATATTGTTATCTGCTTTTTTCGATGGCCTTAATGGGCAGTACCGAAAATTTTTCGAGAAGTTCCAAATACCAACAGTACATACATATTTTCAAAAATTTATTTGTTAAAAATTTTTTAAGCAGTATTAATGAAAACGTGAGCAAATTTATTTTCATTTTAAAAGAAGGATAATTTAGAATTAGGTACCTATTCAATCAAAGTCAAGGTGAACTAAACAGTTGGGGCGATAGCGCCCAATATTTTCTCTCCGTTGGTTTCTTTCACTTTTTTTTTAGGCTGGGGTAAGATTTTATCTGTTATGGATAACTATTTTTAAAAATTTTTCGAAAAAAAGGCAAATTTTTTCGCATCGAAAAACAATTTTCTTTCTTTATTGACAAGAAGAGGCGGCGTTTATTTTTATTTATTTATTATTATTTTTATTCAAAGAGAGAAACTAAGTACCTTTTATTCCAAAAATAGGAGAGATGATTTTGCCAACAGTTTTTCATATTTTTTCTCAGATTATTTTATTTTGAATAACAACTTTGTCTCCTATTTCGTGAGTTTTGGGGTTTGGTGCATTTTATCATAATCCTTTTTTGATTTTCTTCTTGAATTTACAATTCTTTCGTTTGCGACTTGAATTTGTCCAAGTCCGATCTATAAATTACAGCATAGTAGTCATTCTTCATTGTATCTGAATCTTAGTGTGTTAGTAATCTAATTTCGAATATGATATTTTATTCTGAATATTTTCATATGTTTTTTTTTATATTTTTAATGGCCTGATGGGCAGTGCCGCCCATACTAGGAAATACCAAAAATTTCTTGGGCAGTTGCAAAAAACAAGAGGACCTACGTACATATTTTCAATAATTTATTTATTAAAAAATTTGGTGAAGATTCATTAAGGAAAACGAAAGTAAAAAAAAGAAATGAAATGATAGGTATGTACTTGATGTAAGTCAAGGTTAAACTCATACAGCTGTGGCAATAGGGCACAATTTCCCTTTTTTTCACTAATATTTCGGATGCCATAATTGAAATTTTGTTATACCTTTGAGGAAACCAAATTTTTAAGATTTTGAATAAGTTCAATTTTTCCTTTTTCTAATCTTCATTTTTTTCCCTCACTAAATTAAACTAATCGTGAGTCGCAATCATGGGGATTCTTAGAGGGGAAAATGGACTAAATACAATTCCTCCAAGGTGTAGAAATTCACAAAAACATGTTATAACAGAAAATCTTGCGATAATACAGGTACAAATATCATATTTTGTAAGTTTTTATCAATATTTGATGCCGTGACTGTCATTCTGGATTCTGGGACAAACCTATAGATAATAATTATTATTATACTCGTAGTCGTATATTTAAATGGCTTATTTTAATACTGCATTCTTCAAAAGTTTCAAACAAGAAAGTGCAGGCTAATTCTTAAATAATTAATGTATCCGAATAAGTTTGATCCTAGTAGGGCATTATCTGCTTTCGTCGTAAAAAAATGTATATTAGAACTTGAAAGTGTGCGCGGAAATTTTTTGAAAAATTAGGTAATGTAGATTTCAGTCGCGTATATGACGTCACCCACGCGCACGCTGCCAGAGAGAAATATGCAACTAAATCAAAGGAGGATGCGTATTTTGTAGATATGAAACCTCGGATCGTCATCTGTTGCGCTGGTACAATCTTAGAGGCATCTTCTGCGTCAACCGAAGTCTGAAAATTTTGAATTTTTTCAAGTTTTCAACCATTATATGAAGTGTTGAAAAATATTAGCGTCGATTTTTCGAACGTTTTATTTTTTGTGATTTAATATTCGTGGTTTTTGCGAATTTGTGCGTCGTACTTACGAACGTTTTTAAACAATATAATAATTACTACCTAATTTTCGTTCTTATTAAGTGGAACTAACGTAGATTTATTGAACCTTTAATTGCTAGAAGTTTTACCTTTGCGCGCTAGCATTCGTCTTTAATTTCGATTTGTTCTCGTTTGAGATTCTTAATTTTTCTTGCTTGAGCTAAAATTTATTATTCATTTAAATTTATAATTAATTTTGAAAGTATTATACTAAATTTTTTTCCGAGTTCATCTGTTTCAGATTCTACCCAGGTAAGATTTTTTTTATTCTAATTTTGTTTTTTTTACACAAGTTTTCGTTTTTTTCTAAAAGTTTATTCAGTGATTTTTTTCAAAATTCAAAAATTAATATTCTTTACTTTCTTATTATTCGATTGGAATCTTTCGTGGACTTTCAAAGTGAGGTCACCCCAATTCCAGAACATTGAATCCTCCTCAATTTAGGCTTACTGATAGCTCCTTGTTCCACTTTGGCAATGCCAACCCTTCCAACCATCAGTACACTGCACCACGACCACGTCCCCTACTACTGTCTCCACAGTGACCTCCTTCCTATCACAATTCCCTACCCCTATGTGGCTTTTCTACATCATCCCAGTCTCCCCTCCGTGAATTACCCTGCCCCATCACATAATCACTCCATCCATCATGACCCTCCCCATGATTCCTTATCCGGGACATCCTTCTTTCCTCCTTGGACATCACGTGCAATCTGCAACTTTTCTCCCGAACCCCGAACCCCTTCCCTATCCCGGTCGTCCTCCTTCATCATGGCCCCCTACATAACCTCGACCTTCTCCACCACTAGGATCTCTACCATTGCCCTCCTTCAACTACAGCCCTCTTCTCTCACGATTACCCTTTTCCCTCTCCATGGCCTTCCTCCCCAAATACGACCCACTCCTCATCACGAAGCTTCTCTCTTACAACAATCCCTTCCTCCATCATGTTCCTTCCCTCTGACTACAGTCTTCTTCCCCCTACCATAGTGCTCCTCCTGCATCACAACACCCGTCCCCTCGCAATCCTTATTTTCCACCAAGGCTTACTCACCTACTGGAGTCTTTTTCTCCCTCCACGAATCCCTCACGACTTCCTCTCCCATGTTATCACCCATCCCCTCCCTCGCCTCAACACGCTCCCGAGACGACCTATCCACTATGTGGCTCTTCTCTCTGAATATGACTCGCGCTCACCATGACTCTTGTCAGCTTCCACGATCTCCTCCTCCACCCGATACTCCTCTCCGAACATGGTTCCTTCCCAAACCAGGATCAAGTCCTCACCACGGCCGTCCTCCATCAAGAGGAGTTCTTCAACCAACAAGCAGGCCCTATCACGATCCTCTCCACCGCAGCTCCCTCAAGTCATTTCCACCATGGTCACCAGAAATTTTCCCGAGGGAGGTGAGGGAAGCGGACTTTTGGTTTTGAATATTTTTGTAATATTGAACAGTAAAACTTCCCCTCCGCACTTCCTCACCCTTCTAGAAAAAAATTCCAGGCGTAACGATGTAGTTTAGGGGACGTTATGACTCTGTGGCAGGTAAAACGCGATAACTGCAGCTCGATCTAAATTAATCGCTTGTGAAGGCACCGAGTTCCCTTTCCTTCTGTACTCGTCATTCCGTATGCAGGTGAGAATCTGCATACGAAGTGACGTTTTCCTATTTTCCATTTCCTCTCCTCCGTCTACCTGTTTTCTGATAATTTTTGTTGTGTATGTTAATCCGCAAAATATGTATTCGGAGAGATACGAATAAGAGATACTTGGTACTTGGTCTTACTTTTTTCTTTTTTTCTTTTTTTCTGCTGGTCCTCGATGCCATTTGCACGAGCGATTTTTTTTTCTTGATTATGCTGTTTTGCTAAATTCTTTTTCTTTAATTTCATTTTGAACTGCAGTTTCGCGGGTGCACGAATTTTCCGCCATCGGAGACTGTTATGTGCGGAAGTTTTTTTTTTCTGTTTTTCTTGGTGCCAAATCGTTTATGTCCGCATTCCGCCACGCGGTCTCATTTTCCGTTGTCTCTTGAATTTTTCATTTGCGGAATAAAATGTGTTTTGTGATGTTCATTATGCTTTAAATTTCCTTCTTTGTGAGGGGGGATATGGGGAGTCTGTGGAGAATGTGAGAACGTAAGTTTTTAGTATATTCACTTTTTCGTTCCGGAACTTGAAACGACTTAGCCGGTGATTGGGTAATCCACCTTCCTATCCCTGCAATACACGCCTGAGAGGTCTCTCGTGAGCTAGTCGGGATACTTCCTCAGGCTCTCTGAGCATTTCTTGGTCGGCCACTTACGCGATTTTTTCGTGATATGAGCACGTCCCCGGTCGTAAGGCAGAAGGTGCGACAGGAGACAAATGTCGGTATTTCTTTGTGGACACCCTGTTTTTTTTT
>JAJSSI010000242.1:0-27000 GCA_031841125.1 Acanthococcus lagerstroemiae
TTTTTGGGGCGAAAAAATTTTCGGAGAGCTACGGCGTCGGGGCTAGTGCTAGATAATCAATTTTTCGAGACGAATTCGAATCCGTTGTCAAAATTGAGCTAGAGTCATTTTTTGACCCAGTTTGATCAATTTTTCCAACTTTTTCGAGGGTATCTCGGGAACGGAGGGTCGCCGCCAAATTGCAACAGCGAATTCGAACTCAGCGTGAAAAATTGAGTAAGAAAAACTCATGAAATCGAAATTTTTGATTTTCTCAAATTTTGAAAATTTCTCCATACTATCATGCATTTTTTGGGGCGAAAAAATTTTCGGAGAGCTACGGCGTCGGGGCTGGTGCTAGTTAGTCAATTTTTCGAGACGAATTCGAATCCGTTGTCAAAATTGAGCTAGAGTCATTTTTTGACCCATATTGATCAATTTTTCTAACTTTTTCGAGGGTATCTCAGGAACGGAGGGTCGCCGCCAAATTGCAACAGCGAATTCGAACTCAGCGTGAAAAATTGAGTAAGAAAAACTCATGAAATCGAAATTTTTGATTTTCTCAAATTTTGAAAATTTCTCCATACTATTATACATCATGCATTTTTTGGGGCGAAAAAATTTTCGGAGAGCTACGGCGTCGGGGCTGGTGCTAGATAATCAATTTTTCGAGACGAATTCGAATCCGTTGTCAAAATTGAGCTAGAGTCATTTTTTGACCCAAATTGATCAATTTTTCCAACTTTTTCGAGGGTATCTCGGGAACGGAGGGTCGCCGCCAAATTGCAACAGCGAATTCGAACTCAGCGTGAAAAATTGAGTAAGAAAAACTCATGAAATCGAAATTTTTGATTTTCTCAAATTTTGAAAATTTCTCCATACTATACATCATGCATTTTTTGGGGCGAAAAAATTTTCGGAGAGCTACGGCGTCGGGGCTGGTGCTAGTTAGTCAATTTTTCGAGACGAATTCGAATCCGTTGTCAAAATTGAGCTAGAGTCATTTTTTGACCCATATTGATCAATTTTTCTAACTTTTTCGAGGGTATCTCAGGAACGGAGGGTCGCCGCCAAATTGCAACAGCGAATTCGAACTCAGCGTGAAAAATTGAGTAAGAAAAACTCATGAAATCGAAATTTTTGATTTTCTCAAATTTTGAAAATTTCTCCATACTATACATCATGCATTTTTTGGGGCGAAAAAATTTTCGGAGAGCTACGGCGTCGGGGCTGGTGCTAGTTAGTCAATTTTTCGAGACGAATTCGAATCCGTTGTCAAAATTGAGCTAGAGTCATTTTTTGACCCATATTGATCAATTTTTCTAACTTTTTCGAGGGTATCTCAGGAACGGAGGGTCGCCGCCAAATTGCAACAGCGAATTCGAACTCAGCGTGAAAAATTGAGTAAGAAAAACTCATGAAATCGAAATTTTTGATTTTCTCAAATTTTGAAAATTTCTCCATACTATACATCATGCATTTTTTGGGGCGAAAAAATTTTCGGAGAGCTACGGCGTCGGGGCTGGTGCTAGTTAGTCAATTTTTCGAGACGAATTCGAATCCGTTGTCAAAATTGAGCAGAGCCTTTTTTGACCCAATTGATCAATTTTTCTCAACTTTTTCGAGGGTATCTCGGAACGGAGGGTCGCCGCCAAATTGCAACAGCGAATTCGAACTCAGCGTGAAAAATTGAGTAAGAAAAACTCATGAAATCGAAATTTTTGATTTTCTCAAATTTTGAAAATTTCTCCATACTATATTATACATCATGCATTTTTTGGGCGAAAAAATTTTCGGAGAGCTACGGCGTCGGGGCTGGTGCTAGATAATCAATTTTTCGAGACGAATTCGAATCCGTTGTCAAAATTGAGCTAGAGTCATTTTTTGACCCAGTTTGATCAATTTTTCCAACTTTTTCGTAGGTATCTCGGGAACGGAGGGTCGCCGCCAAATTGCAACAGCGAATTCGAACTCAGCGTGAAAAATTGAGTAAGAAAAACTCATGAAATCGAAATTTTTGATTTTCTCAAATTTTGAAAATTTCTCCATACTATACATCATGCATTTTTGGGGCGAAAAAATTTTCGGAGAGCTACGGCGTCGGGGCTGGTGCTAGTTAGTCAATTTTTCGAGACGAATTCGAATCCGTTGTCAAAATTGAGCTAGAGTCATTTTTTGACCCATATTGATCAATTTTTCTAACTTTTTCGAGGGTATCTCAGGAACGGAGGGTCGCCGCCAAATTGCAACAGCGAATTCGAACTCAGCGTGAAAAATTGAGTAAGAAAAACTCATGAAATCGAAATTTTTGATTTTCTCAAATTTTGAAAATTTCTCCATACTATACATCATGCATTTTTTGGGGCGAAAAAATTTTCGGAGAGCTACGGCGTCGGGGCTGGTGCTAGTTAGTCAATTTTTCGAGACGAATTCGAATCCGTTGTCAAAATTGAGCTAGAGTCATTTTTTGACCCATATTGATCAATTTTTCTAACTTTTTCGAGGGTATCTCAGGAACGGAGGGTCGCCGCCAAATTGCAACAGCGAATTCGAACTCAGCGTGAAAAATTGAGTAAGAAAAACTCATGAAATCGAAATTTTTGATTTTCTCAAATTTTGAAAATTTCTCCATACTATATTATACATCATGCATTTTTTGGGGCGAAAAAATTTTCGGAGAGCTACGGCGTCGGGCTGGTGCTAGTTAATCAATTTTTCGAGACGAATTCGAATCCGTTGTCAAAATTGAGCTAGAGTCATTTTTTGACCCATATTGATCAATTTTTCCAACTTTTTCGAGGGTATCTCGGAACGGAGGGTCGCCGCCAAATTGCAACAGCGAATTCGAACTCAGCGTGAAAAATTGAGTAAGAAAAACTCATGAAATCGAAATTTTTGATTTTCTCAAATTTTGAAAATTTCTCCATACTATATACATCATGCATTTTTTGGGGCGAAAAAATTTTCGGAGAGCTACGGCGTCGGGGCTGGTGCTAGTTAGTCAATTTTTCGAGACGAATTCGAATCCGTTGTCAAAATTGAGCTAGAGTCATTTTTTGACCCATATTGATCAATTTTTCTAACTTTTTCGAGGGTATCTCAGGAACGGAGGGTCGCCGCCAAATTGCAACAGCGAATTCGAACTCAGCGTGAAAAATTGAGTAAGAAAAACTCATGAAATCGAAATTTTTGATTTTCTCAAATTTTGAAAATTTCTCCATACTATACATCATGCATTTTTTGGGGCGAAAAAATTTTCGGAGAGCTACGGCGTCGGGGCTGGTGCTAGTTAGTCAATTTTTCGAGACGAATTCGAATCCGTTGTCAAAATTGAGCTAGAGTCATTTTTTGACCCATATTGATCAATTTTTCTAACTTTTTCGAGGGTATCTCAGGAACGGAGGGTCGCCGCCAAATTGCAACAGCGAATTCGAACTCAGCGTGAAAAATTGAGTAAGAAAAACTCATGAAATCGAAATTTTTGATTTCTCAAATTTTGAAAATTTCTCCATACTATATTATACATCATGCATTTTTTGGGGCGAAAAAATTTTCGGAGAGCTACGGCGTCGGGGCTGGTGCTAGATAATCAATTTTTCGAGACGAATTCGAATCCGTTGTCAAAATTGAGCTAGAGTCATTTTTTGACCCAGTTTGATCAATTTTTCTAACTTTTTTGAGGGTATCTCAGGAACGGAGGGTCGCCGCCAAATTGCAACAGCGAATTCGAACTCAGCGTGAAAAATTGAGTAAGAAAAACTCATGAAATCGAAATTTTTGATTTTCTCAAATTTTGAAAATTTCTCCATACTATACATCATGCATTTTTTGGGGCGAAAAAATTTTCGGAGAGCTACGGCATCGGGGGTGGTGCTAGTGTTTGTCAATTTTTCGAGACGAATTCGAATCCGTTGTCAAAATTGAGCTAGAGTCATATTTGACCCAAATTGATCAATTTTTGCAACTTTTTCGAGGGTATCTCCAGAACGGAGGGTCGCCGCCAAATTGCAACAGCGAATTCGAACTCAGCGTGAAACATTGAGTAAGAAAAACTCATGAATTCGAAATTTTTGATTTTCTCAAATTTTGAAAATTTCTCCATACTTATACATCATGCATTTTTTTGGGCGAAAAAATTTTCGGAGAGCTACAGCGTCGGGGCTGCTGCTATTTAGTCAATTTTTCGAGACGAATTCGAATCCGTTGTCAAAATTGAGCTAGAGTCATTTTTTGACCCAAATTGATCAATTTTTCCAACTTTTTCGAGGTATCTCGGAACGGAGGGTCGCCGCCAAATTGCAACAGCGAATTCGAACTCAGCGTGAAAAATTGAGTAAGAAAAACTCATGAAATCGAAATTTTTGATTTTCTCAAATTTTGAAAATTTCTCCATACTATACATCATGCATTTTTTGGGGCGAAAAAATTTTCGGAGAGCTACGGCGTCGGGGCTGGTGCTAGTTAGTCAATTTTTCGAGACGAATTCGAATCCGTTGTCAAAATTGAGCTAGAGTCATTTTTTGACCCATATTGATCAATTTTTCTAACTTTTTCGAGGGTATCTCAGGAACGGAGGGTCGCCGCCAAATTGCAACAGCGAATTCGAACTCAGCGTGAAAAATTGAGTAAGAAAAACTCATGAAATCGAAATTTTTGATTTTCTCAAATTTTGAAAATTTCTCCATACTATACATCATGCATTTTTGGGGCGAAAAAATTTTCGGAGAGCTACGGCGTCGGGGCTGGTGCTAGTTAGTCAATTTTTCGAGACGAATTCGAATCCGTTGTCAAAATTGAGCTAGAGTCATTTTTTGACCCATATTGATCAATTTTTCTAACTTTTTCGAGGGTATCTCAGGAACGGAGGGTCGCCGCCAAATTGCAACAGCGAATTCGAACTCAGCGTGAAAAATTGAGTAAGAAAAACTCATGAAATCGAAATTTTTGATTTTCTCAAATTTTGAAAATTTCTCCATACTATATTATACATCATGCATTTTTTGGGCTGAAAAAATTTTCGGAGAGCTACGGCGTCGGGGCTGGTGCTAGTTAGTCAATTTTTCGAGACGAATTCGAATCCGTTGTCAAAATTGAGCTAGAGTCATTTTTTGACCCATTTGATCAATTTTTCCAACTTTTTCGAGGGTATCTCGGAACGGAGGGTCGCCGCCAAATTGCAACAGCGAATTCGAACTCAGCGTGAAAAATTGAGTAAGAAAAACTCATGAAATCGAAATTTTTGATTTTCTCAAATTTTGAAAATTTCTCCATACTATACATCATGCATTTTTTGGGGCGAAAATATTTTCGGAGAGCTACGGCGTCGGGGCTGGTGCTAGTTAGTCAATTTTTCGAGACGAATTCGAATCCGTTGTCAAAATTGAGCTAGAGTCATTTTTTGACCCATATTGATCAATTTTTCCAACTTTTTCGAGGGTATCTCAGGAACGGAGGGTCGCCGCCAAATTGCAACAGCGAATTCGAACTCAGCGTGAAAAATTGAGTAAGAAAAACTCATGAAATCGAAATTTTTGATTTTCTCAAATTTTGAAAATTTCTCCATACTATACATCATGCATTTTTTGGGGCGAAAAAATTTTCGGAGAGCTACGGCGTCGGGGCTGGTGCTAGTTAGTCAATTTTTCGAGACGAATTCGAATCCGTTGTCAAAATTGAGCTAGAGTCATTTTTTGACCCATATTGATCAATTTTTCAACTTTTTCGAGGGTATCTCAGGAACGGAGGGTCGCCGCCAAATTGCAACAGCGAATTCGAACTCAGCGTGAAAAATTGAGTAAGAAAAACTCATGAAATCGAAATTTTTGATTTTCTCAAATTTTGAAAATTTCTCCATACTATATTATACATCATGCATTTTTGGGGCGAAAAAATTTTCGGAGAGCTACGGCGTCGGGGCTGGTGCTAGTTAGTCAATTTTTCGAGACGAATTCGAATCCGTTGTCAAAATTGAGCTAGAGTCATTTTTTGACCCATATTGATCAATTTTTCCAACTTTTTCGAGGGTATCTCGGGAACGGAGGGTCGCCGCCAAATTGCAACAGCGAATTCGAACTCAGCGTGAAAAATTGAGTAAGAAAAACTCATGAAATCGAAATTTTTGATTTTCTCAAATTTTGAAAATTTCTCCATACTATACATCATGCATTTTTTGGGGCGAAAAAATTTTCGGAGAGCTACGGCGTCGGGGCTGGTGCTAGTTAGTCAATTTTTCGAGACGAATTCGAATCCGTTGTCAAAATTGAGCTAGAGTCATTTTTTGACCCATATTGATCAATTTTTCTAACTTTTTCGAGGGTATCTCAGGAACGGAGGGTCGCCGCCAAATTGCAACAGCGAATTCGAACTCAGCGTGAAAAATTGAGTAAGAAAAACTCATGAAATCGAAATTTTTGATTTTCTCAAATTTTGAAAATTTCTCCATACTATACATCATGCATTTTTTGGGGCGAAAAAATTTTCGGAGAGCTACGGCGTCGGGGCTGGTGCTAGTTAGTCAATTTTTCGAGACGAATTCGAATCCGTTGTCAAAATTGAGCTAGAGTCATTTTTGACCCATATTGATCAATTTTTCTAACTTTTTCGAGGGTATCTCAGGAACGGAGGGTCGCCGCCAAATTGCAACAGCGAATTCGAACTCAGCGTGAAAAATTGAGTAAGAAAAACTCATGAAATCGAAATTTTTGATTTTCTCAAATTTTGAAAATTTCTCCATACTATATTATCATCATGCATTTTTTGGGGCGAAAAAATTTTCGGAGAGCTACGGCGTCGGGGCTGGTGCTAGTTAGTCAATTTTTCGAGACGAATTCGAATCCGTTGTCAAAATTGAGCTAGAGTCATTTTTTGACCCATATTGATCAATTTTTCAACTTTTTCGAGGGTATCTCGGAACGGAGGGTCGCCGCCAAATTGCAACAGCGAATTCGAACTCAGCGTGAAAAATTGAGTAAGAAAAACTCATGAAATCGAAATTTTTGATTTTCTCAAATTTTGAAAATTTCTCCATACTATACATCATGCATTTTTTGGGGCGAAAAAATTTTCGGAGAGCTACGGCGTCGGGGCTGGTGCTAGTTAGTCAATTTTTCGAGACGAATTCGAATCCGTTGTCAAAATTGAGCTAGAGTCATTTTTTGACCCATATTGATCAATTTTTCTAACTTTTTCGAGGGTATCTCAGGAACGGAGGGTCGCCGCCAAATTGCAACAGCGAATTCGAACTCAGCGTGAAAAATTGAGTAAGAAAAACTCATGAAATCGAAATTTTTGATTTTCTCAAATTTTGAAAATTTCTCCATACTATACATCATGCATTTTTTGGGGCGAAAAAATTTTCGGAGAGCTACGGCGTCGGGGCTGGTGCTAGATAATCAATTTTTCGAGACGAATTCGAATCCGTTGTCAAAATTGAGCTAGAGTCATTTTTTGACCCAAATTGATCAATTTTTCCAACTTTTTCGAGGGTATCTCGGGAACGGAGGGTCGCCGCCAAATTGCAACAGCGAATTCGAACTCAGCGTGAAAAATTGAGTAAGAAAAACTCATGAAATCGAAATTTTTGATTTTCTCAAATTTTGAAAATTTCTCCATACTATATATACATCATGCATTTTTTGGGGCGAAAAAATTTTCGGAGAGCTACGGCGTCGGGGCTGGTGCTAGTTAGTCAATTTTTCGAGACGAATTCGAATCCGTTGTCAAAATTGAGCTAGAGTCATTTTTTGACCCATATTGATCAATTTTTCCAACTTTTTCGAGGGTATCTCAGGAACGGAGGGTCGCCGCCAAATTGCAACAGCGAATTCGAACTCAGCGTGAAAAATTGAGTAAGAAAAACTCATGAAATCGAAATTTTTGATTTTCTCAAATTTTGAAAATTTCTCCATACTATATACATCATGCATTTTTTGGGGCGAAAAAATTTTCGGAGAGCTACGGCGTCGGGGCTGGTGCTAGTTAGTCAATTTTTCGAGACGAATTCGAATCCGTTGTCAAAATTGAGCTAGAGTCATTTTTTGACCCATATTGATCAATTTTTCTAACTTTTTCGAGGGTATCTCAGGAACGGAGGGTCGCCGCCAAATTGCAACAGCGAATTCGAACTCAGCGTGAAAAATTGAGTAAGAAAAACTCATGAAATCGAAATTTTTGATTTTCTCAAATTTTGAAAATTTCTCCATACTATACATCATGCATTTTTGGGCGAAAAAATTTTCGGAGAGCTACGGCGTCGGGGCTGGTGCTAGTTAGTCAATTTTTCGAGACGAATTCGAATCCGTTGTCAAAATTGAGCTAGAGTCATTTTTTGACCCATATTGATCAATTTTTCCAACTTTTTCGAGGGTATCTCAGGAACGGAGGGTCGCCGCCAAATTGCAACAGCGAATTCGAACTCAGCGTGAAAAATTGAGTAAGAAAAACTCATGAAATCGAAATTTTTGATTTTCTCAAATTTTGAAAATTTCTCCATACTATATTATACATCATGCATTTTTTGGGGCGAAAAAATTTTCGGAGAGCTACGGCGTCGGGGCTGGTGCTAGTTAGTCAATTTTTCGAGACGAATTCGAATCCGTTGTCAAAATTGAGCTAGAGTCATTTTTTGACCCATTTGATCAATTTTTCCAACTTTTTCGAGGGTATCTCGGGAACGGAGGGTCGCCGCCAAATTGCAACAGCGAATTCGAACTCAGCGTGAAAAATTGAGTAAGAAAAACTCATGAAATCGAAATTTTTGATTTTCTCAAATTTTGAAAATTTCTCCATACTATACATCATGCATTTTTTGGGGCGAAAAAATTTTCGGAGAGCTACGGCGTCGGGGCTGGTGCTAGTTAGTCAATTTTTCGAGACGAATTCGAATCCGTTGTCAAAATTGAGCTAGAGTCATTTTTTGACCCATATTGATCAATTTTTCTAACTTTTTCGAGGGTATCTCAGGAACGGAGGGTCGCCGCCAAATTGCAACAGCGAATTCGAACTCAGCGTGAAAAATTGAGTAAGAAAAACTCATGAAATCGAAATTTTTGATTTTCTCAAATTTTGAAAATTTCTCCATACTATACATCATGCATTTTTTGGGGCGAAAAAATTTTCGGAGAGCTACGGCGTCGGGGCTGGTGCTAGTTAGTCAATTTTTCGAGACGAATTCGAATCCGTTGTCAAAATTGAGCTAGAGTCATTTTTTGACCCATATTGATCAATTTTTCTAACTTTTTCGAGGGTATCTCAGGAACGGAGGGTCGCCGCCAAATTGCAACAGCGAATTCGAACTCAGCGTGAAAAATTGAGTAAGAAAAACTCATGAAATCGAAATTTTTGATTTTCTCAAATTTTGAAAATTTCTCCATACTATACATCATGCATTTTTTGGGGCGAAAAAATTTTCGGAGAGCTACGGCGTCGGGGCTGGTGCTAGTTAGTCAATTTTTCGAGACGAATTCGAATCCGTTGTCAAAATTGAGCTAGAGTCATTTTTTGACCCAAATTGATCAATTTTTCCAACTTTTTCGAGGGTATCTCGGGAACGGAGGGTCGCCGCCAAATTGCAACAGCGAATTCGAACTCAGCGTGAAAAATTGAGTAAGAAAAACTCATGAAATCGAAATTTTTGATTTTCTCAAATTTTGAAAATTTCTCCATACTATACATCATGCATTTTTTGGGGCGAAAAAATTTTCGGAGAGCTACGGCGTCGGGGCTGGTGCTAGTTAGTCAATTTTTCGAGACGAATTCGAATCCGTTGTCAAAATTGAGCTAGAGTCATTTTTTGACCCATATTGATCAATTTTTCTAACTTTTTCGAGGGTATCTCAGGAACGGAGGGTCGCCGCCAAATTGCAACAGCGAATTCGAACTCAGCGTGAAAAATTGAGTAAGAAAAACTCATGAAATCGAAATTTTTGATTTTCTCAAATTTTGAAAATTTCTCCATACTATATTATACATCATGCATTTTTTGGGGCGAAAAAATTTTCGGAGAGCTACGGCGTCGGGGCTGGTGCTAGTTAATCAATTTTTCGAGACGAATTCGAATCCGTTGTCAAAATTGAGCTAGAGTCATTTTTTGACCCAATTGATCAATTTTTCCAACTTTTTCGAGGGTATCTCGGAACGGAGGGTCGCCGCCAAATTGCAACAGCGAATTCGAACTCAGCGTGAAAAATTGAGTAAGAAAAACTCATGAAATCGAAATTTTTGATTTTCTCAAATTTTGAAAATTTCTCCATACTATATTATACATCATGCATTTTTTGGGGCGAAAAAATTTTCGGAGAGCTACGGCGTCGGGGCTGGTGCTAGTTAGTCAATTTTTCGAGACGAATTCGAATCCGTTGTCAAAATTGAGCTAGAGTCATTTTTTGACCCATATTGATCAATTTTTCTAACTTTTTCGAGGGTATCTCAGGAACGGAGGGTCGCCGCCAAATTGCAACAGCGAATTCGAACTCAGCGTGAAAAATTGAGTAAGAAAAACTCATGAAATCGAAATTTTTGATTTTCTCAAATTTTGAAAATTTCTCCATACTATATTATACATCATGCATTTTTTGGGGCGAAAAAATTTTCGGAGAGCTACGGCGTCGGGGCTGGTGCTAGTTAATCAATTTTTCGAGACGAATTCGAATCCGTTGTCAAAATTGAGCTAGAGTCATTTTTTGACCCATTTGATCAATTTTTCCAACTTTTTCGAGGGTATCTCGGGAACGGAGGGTCGCCGCCAAATTGCAACAGCGAATTCGAACTCAGCGTGAAAAATTGAGTAAGAAAAACTCATGAAATCGAAATTTTTGATTTTCTCAAATTTTGAAAATTTCTCCATACTATACATCATGCATTTTTTGGGGCGAAAAAATTTTCGGAGAGCTACGGCGTCGGGGCTGGTGCTAGTTAGTCAATTTTTCGAGACGAATTCGAATCCGTTGTCAAAATTGAGCTAGAGTCATTTTTTGACCCATATTGATCAATTTTTCTAACTTTTTCGAGGGTATCTCAGGAACGGAGGGTCGCCGCCAAATTGCAACAGCGAATTCGAACTCAGCGTGAAAAATTGAGTAAGAAAAACTCATGAAATCGAAATTTTTGATTTTCTCAAATTTTGAAAATTTCTCCATACTATACATCATGCATTTTTTGGGGCGAAAAAATTTTCGGAGAGCTACGGCGTCGGGGCTGGTGCTAGTTAGTCAATTTTTCGAGACGAATTCGAATCCGTTGTCAAAATTGAGCTAGAGTCATTTTTTGACCCAAATTGATCAATTTTTCCAACTTTTTCGAGGGTATCTCAGGAACGGAGGGTCGCCGCCAAATTGCAACAGCGAATTCGAACTCAGCGTGAAAAATTGAGTAAGAAAAACTCATGAAATCGAAATTTTTGATTTTCTCAAATTTTGAAAATTTCTCCATACTATACATCATGCATTTTTTGGGGCGAAAAATTTTCGGAGAGCTACGGCGTCGGGGCTGGTGCTAGTTAGTCAATTTTTCGAGACGAATTCGAATCCGTTGTCAAAATTGAGCTAGAGTCATTTTTGACCCAAATTGATCAATTTTTCCAACTTTTTCGAGGGTATCTCAGGAACGGAGGGTCGCCGCCAAATTGCAACAGCGAATTCGAACTCAGCGTGAAAAATTGAGTAAGAAAAACTCATGAAATCGAAATTTTTGATTTTCTCAAATTTTGAAAATTTCTCCATACTATATATACATCATGCATTTTTTGGGGCGAAAAAATTTTCGGAGAGCTACGGCGTCGGGGCTGGTGCTAGTTAATCAATTTTTCGAGACGAATTCGAATCCGTTGTCAAAATTGAGCTAGAGTCATTTTTTGACCCAAATTGATCAATTTTTCCAACTTTTTCGAGGGTATCTCGGGAACGGAGGGTCGCCGCCAAATTGCAACAGCGAATTCGAACTCAGCGTGAAAAATTGAGTAAGAAAAACTCATGAAATCGAAATTTTTGATTTTCTCAAATTTTGAAAATTTCTCCATACTATACATCATGCATTTTTTGGGGCGAAAAAATTTTCGGAGAGCTACGGCGTCGGGGCTGGTGCTAGTTAGTCAATTTTTCGAGACGAATTCGAATCCGTTGTCAAAATTGAGCTAGAGTCATTTTTTGACCCATATTGATCAATTTTTCCAACTTTTTCGAGGGTATCTCAGGAACGGAGGGTCGCCGCCAAATTGCAACAGCGAATTCGAACTCAGCGTGAAAAATTGAGTAAGAAAAACTCATGAAATCGAAATTTTTGATTTTCTCAAATTTTGAAAATTTCTCCATACTATACATCATGCATTTTTTGGGGCGAAAAAATTTTCGGAGAGCTACGGCGTCGGGGCTGGTGCTAGTTAATCAATTTTTCGAGACGAATTCGAATCCGTTGTCAAAATTGAGCTAGAGTCATTTTTTGACCCAGTTTGATCAATTTTTCCAACTTTTTCGAGGGTATCTCGGAACGGAGGGTCGCCGCCAAATTGCAACAGCGAATTCGAACTCAGCGTGAAAAATTGAGTAAGAAAAACTCATGAAATCGAAATTTTTGATTTTCTCAAATTTTGAAAATTTCTCCATACTATACATCATGCATTTTTTGGGGCGAAAAAATTTTCGGAGAGCTACGGCGTCGGGGCTGGTGCTAGTTAGTCAATTTTTCGAGACGAATTCGAATCCGTTGTCAAAATTGAGCTAGAGTCATTTTTTGACCCATATTGATCAATTTTTCTAACTTTTTCGAGGGTATCTCAGGAACGGAGGGTCGCCGCCAAATTGCAACAGCGAATTCGAACTCAGCGTGAAAAATTGAGTAAGAAAAACTCATGAAATCGAAATTTTTGATTTTCTCAAATTTTGAAAATTTCTCCATACTATACATCATGCATTTTTTGGGGCGAAAAAATTTTCGGAGAGCTACGGCGTCGGGGCTGGTGCTAGTTAGTCAATTTTTCGAGACGAATTCGAATCCGTTGTCAAAATTGAGCTAGAGTCATTTTTTGACCCAAATTGATCAATTTTTCCAACTTTTTCGAGGGTATCTCAGGAACGGAGGGTCGCCGCCAAATTGCAACAGCGAATTCGAACTCAGCGTGAAAAATTGAGTAAGAAAAACTCATGAAATCGAAATTTTTGATTTTCTCAAATTTTGAAAATTTCTCCATACTATACATCATGCATTTTTTGGGGCGAAAAAATTTTCGGAGAGCTACGGCGTCGGGGCTGGTGCTAGTTAGTCAATTTTTCGAGACGAATTCGAATCCGTTGTCAAAATTGAGCTAGAGTCATTTTTTGACCCAAATTGATCAATTTTTCCAACTTTTTCGAGGGTATCTCAGGAACGGAGGGTCGCCGCCAAATTGCAACAGCGAATTCGAACTCAGCGTGAAAAATTGAGTAAGAAAAACTCATGAAATCGAAATTTTTGATTTTCTCAAATTTTGAAAATTTCTCCATACTATACATCATGCATTTTTTGGGGCGAAAAAATTTTCGGAGAGCTACGGCGTCGGGGCTGGTGCTAGATAATCAATTTTTCGAGACGAATTCGAATCCGTTGTCAAAATTGAGCTAGAGTCATTTTTTGACCCAATTTGATCAATTTTTCCAACTTTTTCGAGGTATCTCGGAACGGAGGGTCGCCGCCAAATTGCAACAGCGAATTCGAACTCAGCGTGAAAAATTGAGTAAGAAAAACTCATGAAATCGAAATTTTTGATTTTCTCAAATTTTGAAAATTTCTCCATACTATACATCATGCATTTTTTGGGGCGAAAAAATTTTCGGAGAGCTACGGCGTCGGGGCTGGTGCTTGTTAGTCAATTTTTCGAGACGAATTCGAATCCGTTGTCAAAATTGAGCTAGAGTCATTTTTTGACCCATATTGATCAATTTTTCCAACTTTTTCGAGGGTATCTCAGGAACGGAGGGTCGCCGCCAAATTGCAACAGCGAATTCGAACTCAGCGTGAAAAATTGAGTAAGAAAAACTCATGAAATCGAAATTTTTGATTTTCTCAAATTTTGAAAATTTCTCCATACTATACATCATGCATTTTTTGGGGCGAAAAAATTTTCGGAGAGCTACGGCGTCGGGGCTGGTGCTAGTTAGTCAATTTTTCGAGACGAATTCGAATCCGTTGTCAAAATTGAGCTAGAGTCATTTTTGACCCATATTGATCAATTTTTCTAACTTTTTCGAGGGTATCTCAGGAACGGAGGGTCGCCGCCAAATTGCAACAGCGAATTCGAACTCAGCGTGAAAAATTGAGTAAGAAAAACTCATGAAATCGAAATTTTTGATTTTCTCAAATTTTGAAAATTTCTCCATACTATATTATACATCATGCATTTTTTGGGGCGAAAAAATTTTCGGAGAGCTACGGCGTCGGGGCTGGTGCTAGTTAGTCAATTTTTCGAGACGAATTCGAATCCGTTGTCAAAATTGAGCTAGAGTCATTTTTTGACCCATATTGATCAATTTTTCCAACTTTTTCGAGGGTATCTCGGGAACGGAGGGTCGCCGCCAAATTGCAACAGCGAATTCGAACTCAGCGTGAAAAATTGAGTAAGAAAAACTCATGAAATCGAAATTTTTGATTTTCTCAAATTTTGAAAATTTCTCCATACTATACATCATGCATTTTTTGGGGCGAAAAAATTTTCGGAGAGCTACGGCGTCGGGGCTGGTGCTAGTTAGTCAATTTTTCGAGACGAATTCGAATCCGTTGTCAAAATTGAGCTAGAGTCATTTTTTGACCCATATTGATCAATTTTTTCTAACTTTTTCGAGGGTATCTCAGGAACGGAGGGTCGCCGCCAAATTGCAACAGCGAATTCGAACTCAGCGTGAAAAATTGAGTAAGAAAAACTCATGAAATCGAAATTTTTGATTTTCTCAAATTTTGAAAATTTCTCCATACTATACATCATGCATTTTTTGGGGCGAAAAAATTTTCGGAGAGCTACGGCGTCGGGGCTGGTGCTAGTTAGTCAATTTTTCGAGACGAATTCGAATCCGTTGTCAAAATTGAGCTAGAGTCATTTTTTGACCCATATTGATCAATTTTTCTAACTTTTTCGAGGGTATCTCAGGAACGGAGGGTCGCCGCCAAATTGCAACAGCGAATTCGAACTCAGCGTGAAAAATTGAGTAAGAAAAACTCATGAAATCGAAATTTTTGATTTTCTCAAATTTTGAAAATTTCTCCATACTATTATACATCATGCATTTTTTGGGGCGAAAAAATTTTCGGAGAGCTACGGCGTCGGGGCTGGTGCTAGATAATCAATTTTTCGAGACGAATTCGAATCCGTTGTCAAAATTGAGCTAGAGTCATTTTTTGACCCAGTTTGATCAATTTTTCCAACTTTTTCGTGGGTATCTCGGGAACGGAGGGTCGCCGCCAAATTGCAACAGCGAATTCGAACTCAGCGTGAAAAATTGAGTAAGAAAAACTCATGAAATCGAAATTTTTGATTTTCTCAAATTTTGAAAATTTCTCCATACTATACATCATGCATTTTTTGGGGCGAAAAAATTTTCGGAGAGCTACGGCGTCGGGGCTGGTGCTAGTTAGTCAATTTTTCGAGACGAATTCGAATCCGTTGTCAAAATTGAGCTAGAGTCATTTTTTGACCCATATTGATCAATTTTTCTAACTTTTTCGAGGGTATCTCAGGAACGGAGGGTCGCCGCCAAATTGCAACAGCGAATTCGAACTCAGCGTGAAAAATTGAGTAAGAAAAACTCATGAAATCGAAATTTTTGATTTTCTCAAATTTTGAAAATTTCTCCATACTATATTATACATCATGCATTTTTTGGGGCGAAAAAATTTTCGGAGAGCTACGGCGTCGGGGCTGGTGCTAGTTAGTCAATTTTTCGAGACGAATTCGAATCCGTTGTCAAAATTGAGCTAGAGTCATTTTTTGACCCATATTGATCAATTTTTCCAACTTTTTCGAGGGTATCTCGGGAACGGAGGGTCGCCGCCAAATTGCAACAGCGAATTCGAACTCAGCGTGAAAAATTGAGTAAGAAAAACTCATGAAATCGAAATTTTTGATTTTCTCAAATTTTGAAAATTTCTCCATACTATACATCATGCATTTTTTGGGGCGAAAAAATTTTCGGAGAGCTACGGCGTCGGGGCTGGTGCTAGTTAGTCAATTTTTCGAGACGAATTCGAATCCGTTGTCAAAATTGAGCTAGAGTCATTTTTGACCCATATTGATCAATTTTTCCAACTTTTTCGAGGGTATCTCAGGAACGGAGGGTCGCCGCCAAATTGCAACAGCGAATTCGAACTCAGCGTGAAAAATTGAGTAAGAAAAACTCATGAAATCGAAATTTTTGATTTTCTCAAATTTTGAAAATTTCTCCATACTATACATCATGCATTTTTTGGGGCGAAAAAATTTTCGGAGAGCTACGGCGTCGGGGCTGGTGCTAGTTAGTCAATTTTTCGAGACGAATTCGAATCCGTTGTCAAAATTGAGCTAGAGTCATTTTTTGACCCAAATTGATCAATTTTTCCAACTTTTTCGAGGGTATCTCAGGAACGGAGGGTCGCCGCCAAATTGCAACAGCGAATTCGAACTCAGCGTGAAAAATTGAGTAAGAAAAACTCATGAAATCGAAATTTTTGATTTTCTCAAATTTTGAAAATTTCTCCATACTATACATCATGCATTTTTTGGGGCGAAAAAATTTTCGGAGAGCTACGGCGTCGGGGCTGGTGCTAGTTAGTCAATTTTTCGAGACGAATTCGAATCCGTTGTCAAAATTGAGCTAGAGTCATTTTTTGACCCATATTGATCAATTTTTCTAACTTTTTCGAGGGTATCTCAGGAACGGAGGGTCGCCGCCAAATTGCAACAGCGAATTCGAACTCAGCGTGAAAAATTGAGTAAGAAAAACTCATGAAATCGAAATTTTTGATTTTCTCAAATTTTGAAAATTTCTCCATACTATTATACATCATGCATTTTTGGGGCGAAAAAATTTTCGGAGAGCTACGGCGTCGGGGCTGGGGCTAGATAATCAATTTTTCGAGACGAATTCGAATCCGTTGTCAAAATTGAGCTAGAGTCATTTTTTGACCCAGTTTGATCAATTTTTCCAACTTTTTCGTGGGTATCTCGGGAACGGAGTGTCGCCGCCAAATTGCAACAGCGAATTCGAACTCAGCGTGAAAAATTGAGTAAGAAAAACTCATGAAATCGAAATTTTTGATTTTCTCAAATTTTGAAAATTTCTCCATACTATACATCATGCATTTTTTGGGGCGAAAAAATTTTCGGAGAGCTACGGCGTCGGGGCTGGTGCTAGTTAGTCAATTTTTCGAGACGAATTCGAATCCGTTGTCAAAATTGAGCTAGAGTCATTTTTTGACCCATATTGATCAATTTTTCTAACTTTTTCGAGGGTATCTCAGGAACGGAGGGTCGCCGCCAAATTGCAACAGCGAATTCGAACTCAGCGTGAAAAATTGAGTAAGAAAAACTCATGAAATCGAAATTTTTGATTTTCTCAAATTTTGAAAATTTCTCCATACTATACATCATGCATTTTTTGGGGCGAAAAAATTTTCGGAGAGCTACGGCGTCGGGGCTGGTGCTAGTTAGTCAATTTTTCGAGACGAATTCGAATCCGTTGTCAAAATTGAGCTAGAGTCATTTTTTGACCCATATTGATCAATTTTTCCAACTTTTTCGAGGGTATCTCGGGAACGGAGGGTCGCCGCCAAATTGCAACAGCGAATTCGAACTCAGCGTGAAAAATTGAGTAAGAAAAACTCATGAAATCGAAATTTTTGATTTTCTCAAATTTTGAAAATTTCTCCATACTATACATCATGCATTTTTTGGGGCGAAAAAATTTTCGGAGAGCTACGGCGTCGGGGCTGGTGCTAGTTAGTCAATTTTTCGAGACGAATTCGAATCCGTTGTCAAAATTGAGCTAGAGTCATTTTTTGACCCAATTGATCAATTTTTCCAACTTTTTCGAGGGTATCTCAGGAACGGAGGGTCGCCGCCAAATTGCAACAGCGAATTCGAACTCAGCGTGAAAAATTGAGTAAGAAAAACTCATGAAATCGAAATTTTTGATTTTCTCAAATTTTGAAAATTTCTCCATACTATATTATACATCATGCATTTTTTGGGGCGAAAAATTTTCGGAGAGCTACGGCGTCGGGGCTGGTGCTAGTTAGTCAATTTTTCGAGACGAATTCGAATCCGTTGTCAAAATTGAGCTAGAGTCATTTTTTGACCCAAATTGATCAATTTTTCCAACTTTTTCGAGGGTATCTCGGGAACGGAGGGTCGCCGCCAAATTGCAACAGCGAATTCGAACTCAGCGTGAAAAATTGAGTAAGAAAAACTCATGAAATCGAAATTTTTGATTTTCTCAAATTTTGAAAATTTCTCCATACTATACATCATGCATTTTTTGGGGCGAAAAAATTTTCGGAGAGCTACGGCGTCGGGGCTGGTGCTAGTTAGTCAATTTTTCGAGACGAATTCGAATCCGTTGTCAAAATTGAGCTAGAGTCATTTTTTGACCCATATGATCAATTTTTCTAACTTTTTCGAGAGTATCTCAGGAACGGAGGGTCGCCGCCAAATTGCAACAGCGAATTCGAACTCAGCGTGAAAAATTGAGTAAGAAAAACTCATGAAATCGAAATTTTTGATTTTCTCAAATTTTGAAAATTTCTCCATACATCATGCATTTTTTGGGGCGAAAAAATTTTCGGAGAGCTACGGCGTCGGGGCTGGTGCTAGTTAGTCAATTTTTCGAGACGAATTCGAATCCGTTGTCAAAATTGAGCTAGAGTCATTTTTTGACCCAAATTGATCAATTTTTCCAACTTTTTCGAGGGTATCTCGGGAACGGAGGGTCGCCGCCAAATTGCAACAGCGAATTCGAACTCAGCGTGAAAAATTGAGTAAGAAAAACTCATGAAATCGAAATTTTTGATTTTCTCAAATTTTGAAAATTTCTCCATACTATACATCATGCATTTTTTGGGGCGAAAAAATTTTCGGAGAGCTACGGCGTCGGGGCTGGTGCTAGTTAGTCAATTTTTCGAGACGAATTCGAATCCGTTGTCAAAATTGAGCTAGAGTCATTTTTTGACCCATATTGATCAATTTTTCTAACTTTTTCGAGGGTATCTCAGGAACGGAGGGTCGCCGCCAAATTGCAACAGCGAATTCGAACTCAGCGTGAAAAATTGAGTAAGAAAAACTCATGAAATCGAAATTTTTGATTTTCTCAAATTTTGAAAATTTCTCCATACTATATTATACATCATGCATTTTTTGGGGCGAAAAAATTTTCGGAGAGCTACGGCGTCGGGGCTGGTGCTAGTTAGTCAATTTTTCGAGACGAATTCGAATCCGTTGTCAAAATTGAGCTAGAGTCATTTTTTGACCCAAATTGATCAATTTTTCCAACTTTTTCGTGGGTATCTCAGGAACGGAGGGTCGCCGCCAAATTGCAACAGCGAATTCGAACTCAGCGTGAAAAATTGAGTAAGAAAAACTCATGAAATCGAAATTTTTGATTTTCTCAAATTTTGAAAATTTCTCCATACTATACATCATGCATTTTTTGGGGCGAAAAAATTTTCGGAGAGCTACGGCGTCGGGGCTGGTGCTAGTTAGTCAATTTTTCGAGACGAATTCGAATCCGTTGTCAAAATTGAGCTAGAGTCATTTTTTGACCCATATTGATCAATTTTTCTAACTTTTTCGAGGGTATCTCAGGAACGGAGGGTCGCCGCCAAATTGCAACAGCGAATTCGAACTCAGCGTGAAAAATTGAGTAAGAAAAACTCATGAAATCGAAATTTTTGATTTTCTCAAATTTTGAAAATTTCTCCATACTATATTATACATCATGCATTTTTTGGGGCGAAAAAATTTTCGGAGAGCTACGGCGTCGGGGCTGGTGCTAGATAATCAATTTTTCGAGACGAATTCGAATCCGTTGTCAAAATTGAGCTAGAGTCATTTTTTGACCCAGTTTGATCAATTTTTCCAACTTTTTCGTAGGTATCTCGGGAACGGAGGGTCGCCGCCAAATTGCAACAGCGAATTCGAACTCAGCGTGAAAAATTGAGTAAGAAAAACTCATGAAATCGAAATTTTTGATTTTCTCAAATTTTGAAAATTTCTCCATACCATCATGCATTTTTTGGGGCGAAAAAATTTTCGGAGAGCTACGGCGTCGGGGCTGGTGCTAGTTAGTCAATTTTTCGAGACGAATTCGAATCCGTTGTCAAAATGAGCTAGAGTCATTTTTTGACCCATATTGATCAATTTTTCCAACTTTTTCGAGGGTATCTCAGGAACGGAGGGTCGCCGCCAAATTGCAACAGCGAATTCGAACTCAGCGTGAAAAATTGAGTAAGAAAAACTCATGAAATCGAAATTTTTGATTTTCTCAAATTTTGAAAATTTCTCCATACTATACATCATGCATTTTTTTGGGCGAAAAAATTTTCGGAGAGCTACGGCGTCGGGGCTGGTGCTAGTTAGTCAATTTTTCGAGACGAATTCGAATCCGTTGTCAAAATGAGCTAGAGTCATTTTTTGACCCATATTGATCAATTTTTCCAACTTTTTCGAGGGTATCTCAGGAACGGAGGGTCGCCGCCAAATTGCAACAGCGAATTCGAACTCAGCGTGAAAAATTGAGTAAGAAAAACTCATGAAATCGAAATTTTTGATTTTCTCAAATTTTGAAAATTTCTCCATACTACATCATGCATTTTTTGGGGCGAAAAAATTTTCGGAGAGCTACGGCGTCGGGGCTGGTGCTAGTTAGTCAATTTTTCGAGACGAATTCGAATCCGTTGTCAAAATTGAGCTAGAGTCATTTTTTGACCCATATTGATCAATTTTTCCAACTTTTTCGAGGGTATCTCGGGAACGGAGGGTCGCCGCCAAATTGCAACAGCGAATTCGAACTCAGCGTGAAAAATTGAGTAAGAAAAACTCATGAAATCGAAATTTTTGATTTTCTCAAATTTTGAAAATTTCTCCATACTATACATCATGCATTTTTTGGGGCGAAAAAATTTTCGGAGAGCTACGGCGTCGGGGCTGGTGCTAGTTAGTCAATTTTTCGAGACGAATTCGAATCCGTTGTCAAAATTGAGCTAGAGTCATTTTTTGACCCATATTGATCAATTTTTCCAACTTTTTCGAGGGTATCTCGGGAACGGAGGGTCGCCGCCAAATTGCAACAGCGAATTCGAACTCAGCGTGAAAAATTGAGTAAGAAAAACTCATGAAATCGAAATTTTTGATTTTCTCAAATTTTGAAAATTTCTCCATACTATACATCATGCATTTTTTGGGGCGAAAAAATTTTCGGAGAGCTACGGCGTCGGGGCTGGTGCTAGTTAGTCAATTTTTCGAGACGAATTCGAATCCGTTGTCAAAATTGAGCTAGAGTCATTTTTTGACCCATATTGATCAATTTTTCTAACTTTTTCGAGGGTATCTCAGGAACGGAGGGTCGCCGCCAAATTGCAACAGCGAATTCGAACTCAGCGTGAAAAATTGAGTAAGAAAAACTCATGAAATCGAAATTTTTGATTTTCTCAAATTTTGAAAATTTCTCCATACTATACATCATGCATTTTTTGGGGCGAAAAAATTTTCGGAGAGCTACGGCGTCGGGGCTGGTGCTAGTTAGTCAATTTTTCGAGACGAATTCTAATCCGTTGTCAAAATGAGCTAGAGTCATTTTTTGACCCATATTGATCAATTTTTCCAACTTTTTCGAGGGTATCTCAGGAACGGAGGGTCGCCGCCAAATTGCAACAGCGAATTCGAACTCAGCGTGAAAAATTGAGTAAGAAAAACTCATGAAATCGAAATTTTTGATTTTCTCAAATTTTGAAAATTTCTCCATACTATACATCATGCATTTTTTGGGGCGAAAAAATTTTCGGAGAGCTACGGCGTCGGGGCTGGTGCTAGTTAGTCAATTTTTCGAGACGAATTCGAATCCGTTGTCAAAATTGAGCTAGAGTCATTTTTTGACCCATATTGATCAATTTTTCTAACTTTTTCGAGGGTATCTCAGGAACGGAGGGTCGCCGCCAAATTGCAACAGCGAATTCGAACTCAGCGTGAAAAATTGAGTAAGAAAAACTCATGAAATCGAAATTTTTGATTTTCTCAAATTTTGAAAATTTCTCCATACTATACATCATGCATTTTTTGGGGCGAAAAAATTTTCGGAGAGCTACGGCGTCGGGGCTGGTGCTAGTTAGTCAATTTTTCGAGACGAATTCGAATCCGTTGTCAAAATTGAGCTAGAGTCATTTTTTGACCCAAATTGATCAATTTTTCCAACTTTTTCGAGGGTATCTCAGGAACGGAGGGTCGCCGCCAAATTGCAACAGCGAATTCGAACTCAGCGTGAAAAATTGAGTAAGAAAAACTCATGAAATCGAAATTTTTGATTTTCTCAAATTTTGAAAATTTCTCCATACTATACATCATGCATTTTTTGGGGCGAAAAAATTTTCGGAGAGCTACGGCGTCGGGGCTGGTGCTAGTTAGTCAATTTTTCGAGACGAATTCTAATCCGTTGTCAAAATGAGCTAGAGTCATTTTTTGACCCATATTGATCAATTTTTCCAACTTTTTCGAGGGTATCTCAGGAACGGAGGGTCGCCGCCAAATTGCAACAGCGAATTCGAACTCAGCGTGAAAAATTGAGTAAGAAAAACTCATGAAATCGAAATTTTTGATTTTCTCAAATTTTGAAAATTTCTCCATACTATACATCATGCATTTTTTGGGGCGAAAAAATTTTCGGAGAGCTACGGCGTCGGGGCTGGTGCTAGTTAGTCAATTTTTCGAGACGAATTCGAATCCGTTGTCAAAATTGAGCTAGAGTCATTTTTTGACCCAATTGATCAATTTTTCCAACTTTTTCGAGGGTATCTCAGGAACGGAGGGTCGCCGCCAAATTGCAACAGCGAATTCGAACTCAGCGTGAAAAATTGAGTAAGAAAAACTCATGAAATCGAAATTTTTGATTTTCTCAAATTTTGAAAATTTCTCCATACTATACATCATGCATTTTTTGGGGCGAAAAAATTTTCGGAGAGCTACGGCGTCGGGGCTGGTGCTAGTTAGTCAATTTTTCGAGACGAATTCTAATCCGTTGTCAAAATGAGCTAGAGTCATTTTTTGACCCATATTGATCAATTTTTCCAACTTTTTCGAGGGTATCTCAGGAACGGAGGGTCGCCGCCAAATTGCAACAGCGAATTCGAACTCAGCGTGAAAAATTGAGTAAGAAAAACTCATGAAATCGAAATTTTTGATTTTCTCAAATTTTGAAAATTTCTCCATACTATACATCATGCATTTTTTGGGGCGAAAAAATTTTCGGAGAGCTACGGCGTCGGGGCTGGTGCTAGTTAGTCAATTTTTCGAGACGAATTCTAATCCGTTGTCAAAATGAGCTAGAGTCATTTTTTGACCCATATTGATCAATTTTTCCAACTTTTTCGAGGGTATCTCAGGAACGGAGGGTCGCCGCCAAATTGCAACAGCGAATTCGAACTCAGCGTGAAAAATTGAGTAAGAAAAACTCATGAAATCGAAATTTTTGATTTTCTCAAATTTTGAAAATTTCTCCATACTATACATCATGCATTTTTTGGGGCGAAAAAATTTTCGGAGAGCTACGGCGTCGGGGCTGGTGCTAGTTAGTCAATTTTTCGAGACGAATTCGAATCCGTTGTCAAAATTGAGCTAGAGTCATTTTTTGACCCATATTGATCAATTTTTCTAACTTTTTCGAGGGTATCTCAGGAACGGAGGGTCGCCGCCAAATTGCAACAGCGAATTCGAACTCAGCGTGAAAAATTGAGTAAGAAAAACTCATGAAATCGAAATTTTTGATTTTCTCAAATTTTGAAAATTTCTCCATACTATACATCATGCATTTTTTGGGGCGAAAAAATTTTCGGAGAGCTACGGCGTCGGGGCTGGTGCTAGTTAGTCAATTTTTCGAGACGAATTCGAATCCGTTGTCAAAATTGAGCTAGAGTCATTTTTTGACCCATATTGATCAATTTTTCTAACTTTTTCGAGGGTATCTCAGGAACGGAGGGTCGCCGCCAAATTGCAACAGCGAATTCGAACTCAGCGTGAAAAATTGAGTAAGAAAAACTCATGAAATCGAAATTTTTGATTTTCTCAAATTTTGAAAATTTCTCCATACTATATATACATCATGCATTTTTTGGGGCGAAAAAATTTTCGGAGAGCTACGGCGTCGGGGCTGGTGCTAGTTAGTCAATTTTTCGAGACGAATTCGAATCCGTTGTCAAAATTGAGCTAGAGTCATTTTTTGACCCATTTGATCAATTTTTCCAACTTTTTCGAGGGTATCTCGGGAACGGAGGGTCGCCGCCAAATTGCAACAGCGAATTCGAACTCAGCGTGAAAAATTGAGTAAGAAAAACTCATGAAATCGAAATTTTTGATTTTCTCAAATTTTGAAAATTTCTCCATACTATACATCATGCATTTTTTGGGGCGAAAAAATTTTCGGAGAGCTACGGCGTCGGGGCTGGTGCTAGTTAGTCAATTTTTCGAGACGAATTCGAATCCGTTGTCAAAATTGAGCTAGAGTCATTTTTTGACCCATATTGATCAATTTTTCTAACTTTTTCGAGGGTATCTCAGGAACGGAGGGTCGCCGCCAAATTGCAACAGCGAATTCGAACTCAGCGTGAAAAATTGAGTAAGAAAAACTCATGAAATCGAAATTTTTGATTTTCTCAAATTTTGAAAATTTCTCCATACTATATTATACATCATGCATTTTTTGGGGCGAAAAAATTTTCGGAGAGCTACGGCGTCGGGGCTGGTGCTAGTTAGTCAATTTTTCGAGACGAATTCGAATCCGTTGTCAAAATTGAGCTAGAGTCATTTTTTGACCCAATTGATCAATTTTTCCAACTTTTTCGAGGGTATCTCGGGAACGGAGGGTCGCCGCCAAATTGCAACAGCGAATTCGAACTCAGCGTGAAAAATTGAGTAAGAAAAACTCATGAAATCGAAATTTTTGATTTTCTCAAATTTTGAAAATTTCTCCATACTATACATCATGCATTTTTTGGGGCGAAAAAATTTTCGGAGAGCTACGGCGTCGGGGCTGGTGCTAGTTAGTCAATTTTTCGAGACGAATTCTAATCCGTTGTCAAAATTGAGCTAGAGTCATTTTTTGACCCATATTGATCAATTTTTCCAACTTTTTCGAGGGTATCTCGGGAACGGAGGGTCGCCGCCAAATTGCAACAGCGAATTCGAACTCAGCGTGAAAAATTGAGTAAGAAAAACTCATGAAATCGAAATTTTTGATTTTCTCAAATTTTGAAAATTTCTCCATACTATACATCATGCATTTTTTGGGGCGAAAAAATTTTCGGAGAGCTACGGCGTCGGGGCTGGTGCTAGTTAGTCAATTTTTCGAGACGAATTCGAATCCGTTGTCAAAATTGAGCTAGAGTCATTTTTTGACCCATATTGATCAATTTTTCTAACTTTTTCGAGGGTATCTCAGGAACGGAGGGTCGCCGCCAAATTGCAACAGCGAATTCGAACTCAGCGTGAAAAATTGAGTAAGAAAACACTCATGAAATCGAAATTTTTGATTTTCTCAAATTTTGAAAATTTCTCCATACTATATTATACATCATGCATTTTTTGGGGCGAAAAAATTTTCGGAGAGCTACGGCGTCGGGGCTGGTGCTAGTTAGTCAATTTTTCGAGACGAATTCGAATCCGTTGTCAAAATTGAGCTAGAGTCATTTTTTGACCCATATTGATCAATTTTTCCAACTTTTTCGAGGGTATCTCGGGAACGGAGGGTCGCCGCCAAATTGCAACAGCGAATTCGAACTCAGCGTGAAAAATTGAGTAAGAAAAACTCATGAAATCGAAATTTTTGATTTTCTCAAATTTTGAAAATTTCTCCATACTATATTACATCATGCATTTTTTGGGGCGAAAAAATTTTCGGAGAGCTACGGCGTCGGGGCTGGTGCTAGTTAATCAATTTTTCGAGACGAATTCGAATCCGTTGTCAAAATTGAGCTAGAGTCATTTTTTGACCCATTTGATCAATTTTTCCAACTTTTTCGAGGGTATCTCGGGAACGGAGGGTCGCCGCCAAATTGCAACAGCGAATTCGAACTCAGCGTGAAAAATTGAGTAAGAAAAACTCATGAAATCGAAATTTTTGATTTTCTCAAATTTTGAAAATTTCTCCATACCATCATGCATTTTTTGGGGCGAAAAAATTTTCGGAGAGCTACGGCGTCGGGGCTGGTGCTAGTTAGTCAATTTTTCGAGACGAATTCGAATCCGTTGTCAAAATTGAGCTAGAGTCATTTTTTGACCCATATTGATCAATTTTTCTAACTTTTTCGAGGGTATCTCAGGAACGGAGGGTCGCCGCCAAATTGCAACAGCGAATTCGAACTCAGCGTGAAAAATTGAGTAAGAAAAACTCATGAAATCGAAATTTTTGATTTTCTCAAATTTTGAAAATTTCTCCATACTATATTATACATCATGCATTTTTTGGGGCGAAAAAATTTTCGGAGAGCTACGGCGTCGGGGCTGGTGCTAGATAATCAATTTTTCGAGACGAATTCGAATCCGTTGTCAAAATTGAGCTAGAGTCATTTTTTGACCCATATTGATCAATTTTTCTAACTTTTTCGAGGGTATCTCAGGAACGGAGGGTCGCCGCCAAATTGCAACAGCGAATTCGAACTCAGCGTGAAAAATTGAGTAAGAAAAACTCATGAAATCGAAATTTTTGATTTTCTCAAATTTTGAAAATTTCTCCATACTATACATCATGCATTTTTTGGGGCGAAAAAATTTTCGGAGAGCTACGGCGTCGGGGCTGGTGCTAGTTAGTCAATTTTTCGAGACGAATTCGA
>JAJSSI010000243.1:0-27000 GCA_031841125.1 Acanthococcus lagerstroemiae
CAAATAAGGAAGCCAGTACAATTGCGGAATGCCTAAATAAATTTATTTGTACTTTTTGGATACCCTCTTCATTAAATTCCGATAACGGATTAGAATTTGTCAACGAAATAGTTAAACAACTAACCAAATTATATAAAATACCTCATGTTTTTGGTTCACGCTTTCATCTAAAAAGTCAAGAAAGCATTGAAAGAGCTAATTCTACTTTGAAAGATTATTTGAAAAATTTTATAAACCCCCAAACTCAAAATGATTGGTATACCTATTTGGATTATGCAATGTTTTGTTTCAATACCACTGTGAATTCAGCCACAGGCCAATTCCCCTATCAATGATTATTTAGGCACGCCCCTTATTTACCCAATCCCGTCACAGCAGAACCAGAATTTAAATATACCTATGAAGATTATTATGATCAATTAAAACTTCGTTTGAATTCCGTACATAAATTAGCTCGAGAAAATTTAATTAAATCAAAATTAGCCTCGAAAGAGCAACATGATAAGAAGGTTAACCCTTAACGAATTTAAAGAAGGCGATTTAGTTTATGTAAAGAATAAAAATTTGACTCCGGGATTAACTCGAAAATTACAACCTAATTATATCGGACATATAAAATGATTAAAGTAAATAAAAATCAATCTGTCCAAGTTGAGGTTAAAAATAAAATTGTTACCTATCATAACAATATAATATGTTAAAACCGCATCCTGGTAATAAAAAAAACTGACGCAATCCTTGTATTGTGTTACCTGCATTAGAAAATCCAGAAAAATAAATTTCGATCAAAAAAGGAATTTTCTCTAGATCTCATAGTATGTAATCATTTGTCGAACAAATTATTCGATTCAAATTTCATACCTCTACTTTCAAAAAGTATATTCAAATTCGAAAGAAAACTTTTTCTCCATCATTAAGGGAAAATTAAAACAATTTAAAATTATTTTCCGGAGAGAGAAATCAAAATGAATTCCAAATACTTAACAGTTTTATTTTTCGTTATCTCTACCTTTAATCCATCGTTAACAAAAAATATCGCGAATACGGTAACCCCAATTCAAGCAAAATCGGGTATATTTTACAAAAACTTGGGTAAAGCTAGAATCACTAATGATAATTGGATTCTGTTATGCCATCGAAATATTATGTGAATTAGGGTGGCCCTTTTAAATCAAATTTCGAAAATTTCTGTTCCCACCCCTAGAACTGTTACTTCTTATGAAAAAATGATTCCTCAAAAATTTCAACTCGATTAATTAATTTTAAAGCGGCCCAAATGAAGGATTTCATTAAAATGTATGTAGCGCGGTCGAGCGCGCTACTCATACGTTACAGCGCCGGGTGAAGTACGATGCTTTGCACGGTAGGCATGCGCTTGTTAAAGTACAGTTGGCGTTTCAAAGTTTTTCACGTCTGATTTTTCTGAGTAACTTCTTTTGAAGGGGGAAAAAAAGCAGGGTATCTAACAGTCACTTAAGTGATTTAACGTCATCTATTTTGGAAGCAGCGTCATTTAAGTCATTTAAAATCATTTATTTTCAATCGTGGTAATTTAAACGTTTAAAAATCATAAAATTATACCTTGAAAGAGAGAACAAAGAATTTAGAATTGAAAAATTCTATTATGTATAATGACCCGCGCTGCAATTTTTATGAGTATGCATATATTTATCTGTGGCGTGTATTCCAGAAGTTTCAAAAGATTTTCAAGAATCATAAAATTCTGAATTAAATGAGCAGCACTTTATTTTGTATATTTCGCATATTTTCGCATTCACTGTATATTTTGCACAAATTCTGCTTATTTTTCAAATAAATTTTCCCAAAAAAGTACCATTTCTAGTTTTTTACTCAAAAATACCGACCAAAAATAATTCCCGAACCCCCTCCCAAAAAAAAAAAAATTGAAAAGACTGAATAATGGTTAATGAATCGCAGAAAATCTTTTAGAAATGTTTTTTTGCATGTGAGAATGTGAGATACCATTTCTCTTGCCCGCATTACATTCATCAGTCATCAAGAAATTATGAATAGGAGCAATATCTCCTGGGTGCATCTCCTACTATAAAGAAGATTGTACTTCTTAGGTAAATACTTGGGTACATCATTTTGAAATTAGATGAACATTGTCTTAGTGTATCTAACTTACTTTTTTCATTAAAATGATATCCACATTAATAGTTTATTATTTTAGCACTTTCATAGCGAATTGGGGAGGGGGGGAGGGGGGGGGGGGGTCATCCATTTATTTTCCAAATTCGATTTATTTAGACACCCTTCTTTAAAAAGTATAAACATACAATAAACATTCGTTAAATTTTTGCAATTCATGCATACTAGGACCGTGGCATAACGTCAGGGGGCAACGGGGGGCACGTGCCCCCCAGTATTTTTACATAGTCCTCTAATATCGGTGATTTTTAAAAAATACCGCAATTTTAGACTTTTTCTCCCTTGAAAATCATATTGTGCCCCCCCCCCTTGGGAAACCCCTAGCTGCGCTACTGTATTAGGATTTAAAACAAATATTAATCATTTCTAATATTTTATTATTTCAATTATATTAAACTAAAAGTGTTGATTTTTCAGAATTTGTGTACTGTTTTCTATATTTCGTCAGACCTTGTATTAAAAATTGTTTTTGTTCTTCGTTTTTGCTTATTTTTAGATTTTTGACGATAAGGAACAATTCGCAATTTCTTTTCCTCGCTTCGCTCGTAATTCACAGTTTAAACAATAAATAAAAACCCAAACAACAAATAATTAACATAATTAAATGAGTAAACTAGAATACACTGAGTAGAACAGAAGAAAAAAAATTTAATACTCATTTTTTAATTCAGAAATGCAAAAACTGAATTTTATATAGTTGCAGCCCGGCTTAAGGTGGCTACAGACTATTCGCTGATTCGCGTTTGAGTTTCGTGTTTCGTCTTCATCTACGAAAACAGAATATTATACACACTATTCACAGTTTAGAAAATCTCATCACAATTTTCCGAATTGTAAAATTTTTCCAAAAAGAACAGGCATATTATAAAATTTTCGAAATTTTGCCGAATTTAACCTAATTTACCGAAATTGCTGAATGAAAATTCGACTGGGGGAATTTTCCCCCTCCATTCCTTCCTTCGCGCCGCCTCTGAAACTATTCACTCTATGCATTCGGAACAAACTCGAAATTTGATCGTACGACATATTTTAATATTTTCGATCAAAATTCCATCAGTACAGAGGTGGGCCAAAAACTACTGAGACATATTTCATAATTTTTGAACAGTTTGACCTAGCGACTTGAATAAAAAACCATCTAAAAGCTCATTTATTTCTGTACAACATACGAAAAGCTCAATTTTCAGTGCACCCATTGTGCAAGCGGAGAGGAGGACACGCCGTGGCATACGCTGTTCGAGTGCGACGCCTGGGATGAGGAGAGGCGCGGGGCGGTCACGATCGATCCCGGAGACGGCGTGATCGACCGTCTTGCGCCGGACACCCTGGTCCCGGAGCTGTTGAGGAGCCGAAGCGGTTGGAACCGGGTGTCGGGTTTCGTTTCGGCCATCATGCGACGGAAGATGGAGGCTGAGTGGTCGAGACAAAGGACGCAAGGAGGAGAAGCGGATGTTGCTGCTGCTACTGCGGCGGCGGATACCATCCAGCGAAGCTCGCCCGTTGCACCAGGGCTGGAGCAGAGCTCGCCCGCAGTGCAAGGGCTGGAGCTTCAATCGGGAGAGTCTCACACGACGAGTGAGTGAAGAGGAAGAGGCAGCGCGTCCGGCTGCGGGGGACCTGAAATTTCCAGGCGAGTGCTCTGGGAGCGCGGACCTCGGTCAGTAGGGAACCCCGTGGTGGCCCTGGCAGGACGCGCGCACCGTTCCGGCCAGGAGAAATGGGGGCTCGGGCCCGGCCCCAAAGCGTTCCCCTCGGTACTGATGCGATGCCCGAAAGGGTAGTTTCCGGTGCCGGGGGTGCGGTGTCTCAGGGGCCACTTTGGCATGCGTGCATCGCCATACGTCCCACAACACCACCAAGGAGAATATTCAGGTCCTTCAGCAACAATTTCACCCATATCAGGTCGCGAGCAATTTCGGCCAGGGCAACATACTCTGCTTCCGCCGTAGACTGGGCGACAATTGATTGGCTGTATTTCTATGCCCCCCCCCCAAAGTGGGTTAGCGGGTTGGAATTAACGGCACAAATTTTATCGTAATTTGTGTTAATTATGCTCCGAAGTACCAGAATTTGTGCCGCCTCCCGTGGGGCTACATTTTAATGAAAAGTTTGGGGGGCCAAGGAAATGTTGCCCCCCCCCCCAAATGAAGGTACGGGGTTGGAAATAGCGGCACAAATTTTATCGTAATTTGTGCTAATTGTGCTCCGAGGTCTCAGAATTTGTGCCGCTTTTCCTGGGCTCACAGTCCAGTGCCCAATTTGGGGGGGGGGGGGCTGGAGACATCATGATATTTTTAAAAAACGATCTTCAAAAGGAGAAATTAAATGGTTTCTACTGTCATCGAATTCATTTTTCAGTCCAACTCGAATTTGGACACGCTTTGTGGACTGTTTGACGAACATTTTAAGTTAATTGTAATTTTGGTGCTATTGCTATTGTGATGTCGTATGGTTGCGTTACTTTCTAAAAGCTTTCATTTATAGTATAAAAGCTGAATTTGTTATGAAAATTTCAGGTTAATGCTTCGATAAAAAATTTTCCAGTTGTAATTATCTTGTAACCCGGGTTACAAGAGGGAATTTTTCGGCGGGTGCAAGGGTCAAGAGCGGTGACAAATTTTTTATCGGGACGTGGAGAGTTCTTAACAAGGACGTCGCGGGGCGCACATTTTCTATTCGTCGGCATTTCATCGAAATTTTTTAGTACTCCGTCGGCAAGTCTACAGTCGACAAAAAAGCACATTTATGCGTATTTACAAATCAGGGATTAAAAGAAAACTAATTGAAACGGAAGAGCAAAGATAAATGTAAAAAAACGCAAACCGGTGAGAATCTCAAACTTTGCCATCTCTTACTGAAAATTTGACTTCTACTGAAGAGCTTGAGATTGTTAAACGAAATTCATCTCTTGATGTGCTAAAAGTGGAAAACAGCTCTGACTCGTCAGTGTATACTACGCTGAAAATTCATTGTCTTCATTCTCCTCAAAGAATATGCCCACCACTGTGAAAAAACCCTAGGCTTTATCTGGTAGTGAAGATTTTTCTGGTATTTATGAGACGCAACCAACTGTTCTTGATCGAGATAAGTCGCCTGATTCGTAGTGTACTTAGTATCAGTAAAGTTACTGAATTTTTGGCCAATTTTAAAAACATAAAGAATATCTTGAAGAAATTTAAGAACGAAGATATTTCGAATACAAAAATATTCCTCGTTGAAATAACAGATTGCTTTTCGAAAATTTTTGAAGAAAGTCAGACGCTCCTAAAGTCTTTGATCGATGTGCAGAGTAAACTTTCTCCTGATGACTCTATGAACGGTGAAATCTCCAAGGAAGAATTTGTGTCACATAATCCAGAAAACAGAAAGAAGATAACATCATTCAATGAACAAAAGTATTTGAATTCTCTTGGACCCTTTCGCCCGAAACTTGATTCATATCCTATAAATTCTGACATTCCAGCAAATACCTAAGCAGCCCTCCTTCAATGCAGCATGGTACTTACCATACCCTATGTTAGAATATAGCACTGAACAAGATGCTGCTTTTTGCTTTGCTTGTTCTCATTATTTCCTGATGGTCCAGGAAGAACATTCAGCAATTCCGAGCATGGTCCTGATCGTAAATTTGATTCGTGTGATCATATGAGACATAAACGAGGTTAATTTTTGGGAATATTGAAGTTGACTTTTTCGGTCCCTCATTTATAATTTGGTTTATTTCAAATCCTTATGTTTTTAACTTTTGTAAAAATACCTCTCGTTTCAGTTTGATTTTTTCTAATGTTTCTTCAAATTTCTCTCTGAAGTCCAACTTATCCCTTATACTTCATGGTTTTTCGAATTTTACCGACTTTTTGTGTTTGTACTCGGTTTTGTGCAATGGATTTGATTTCGATAGAATCGGAAGTGGCGGGTTTTCACCGTTTTTGACACTTTGATTTACATTATATGGCACTTGAGTAATTTTAGGTCCTGAATTAATAAGCATCTGATTAGGGATCACATTAAGTCAGAATTTCCATCACGTTTTAACTAGATTATAAACGGAAAAAATACGTCTCCGTCTAACCGCAAATGATAAATTAAGAAGTACTTTAATTTTGAAAAGATCATTGACCGGTATTCAACCAACACAAAACGTTCACATCTTCCGACCCAGAATTCAGCCAGGCGGGACGATGAATACAAAACCGTACATATTCGAGCATGATTTTCCACCCTGCATTATTGGCAACGCAGCAGGATCTCAACCTGGTCAGTAAATCTCAACCATATATATGTATGTGATCTCACCTTACCCATTTTTTACACTGGATCTCATGTTTTACGGAATTCATCATCGAATTTTTCCCCCCAATTTTCTTACCTCTATGTGGGTGTAACTATTATATGTATTTATATTTCTAAGTATTTTGACACAAAATATACTCTGAAATACAAGTACCTATTTTAAAGCAGATCTCGGGTTGTCCACTTTGTATCCGGATCTCACCTTGGTCAAGAAACCTATATACATACGTACATACATACATACACATATAAGGAAACCTGAAATTCAGCCACTATTTCAGTTGCAATCTACACACTCTGAAACGTAAAAAAACATTGCCCCCACCCCATCTCGACAACTGTGACGAATATAATACCTCTCTTTTCTTCGAAAAGTCGGTAAAAGATTGGGGCAAAATTCGGACTTGAAAGAATAGTGGCTGACATATGGTGGAATTTACATAATTTGATATTGGTGGTACTAAATGGTACAAAATAGGTACAAAATTTCCGTATCACTTCTGGTGCAATATTCTGAATTGGGGGTGCTAAGTTTCGCTAGCCCCAAATTTATTTAAAAAAAAATGCGGGTAATGATGTGGGTACAAAATTCGGGATTGGTGGTACATATTGGAACAAAATAGGTACAAAATTATGAGATAGTTTTTGATTTCGGAATCCAGTTGGGGGAGGGGGGCTGACGAAACGGACCTCAATACCGCTCCTGATTACACAACTGAAAGAGCGACTTCGCGCCAACCTAATTGCCGTGCGGTTCATCTGTCGAAGAGTTATCAGTCGCAGCGAGCAACCTGGAGCGAGAATTAGCACAAAGGCAAAAACCGAAACCGTTCTACGTATCAGTACACATCGAAAGGTCAGGACGGTAATAAACTTGTCTCTCTGCAGGAACAGGTTGATAATGCATCCGCGGCTACAACACGCAAAGCGAAACTGATGCAGGGTAATAAAAAGTCCTCAAACTCAAATGCGTTGCAGGACAACAAACAGCCGAAATGCCGCTATTGTCCGGAATGGCATTTTCATTGGCACTGTCCCGTATTATTGGAACGAGCATTTTTACACTACCAAGATTCTAAAGCCGGCTACAGACGATTCGCGAGAGTCCACGAGACGCGTTTCAAAGCTGTCTCACGAGAAAAAAATGACGCGCACGAATACTTGCGAGAATACCCTACACACGTCTCGCAATTCGCACTATTTTCTCGTGCATTTAGAAAAGCGCGAGAAATCCCTTTGTCTCGTGCAATTACCGCTTCTACGGCGAGACAGCAGGAGACGCGAGACACGAGAAATCTGTCTCGTGAAGCAGTTAAAACCACACGAGATAACCTCTACACACGTCTTGCATATTTTCGTGTTGCAAACGCGTCTCGTGGACTTCTCGCGAATCGTCTGTAGCCGGCTTAAGAACTTTTAATACGACAATAAACTAATTTCTTCGTCGCAAACTAGCATGCACGTTGATTACGAGATGAACACACTGAAGCTGAAGTCACTAACTGAGGACTGACACAAACACAGAGACACACTGCGAAGTAAGCAGTCAAGGCCATGTCGATGAATCTCACACGTCACACGTCACACACTGCTGATTTATAATCGCCTCACTCTGCACAACAGCAAATCAGCAACACTGCACCTGCATGGGCAGTGTACATGTCCGCACTCAGGCGCCAAGGAGACGGCAAAGGAGTCAGTCAGATGTCAGACACAGTCAAGTTTTTTTCTTTAGTACACTACAGCAAGAATACTGCTATATGCTGGGTGGCGTTCAGATTAAACGTCGGACACGTCGTAACGTATTTTTCGTCGCAGTCTGGAGTACACGTGCGACTGCGATAAAAAACATCCCGATGCGTCCGGACGTTTATTATCGTTGTATTTCCTACCGGTACTCGTCCAAGAAGAGATTACTACTGTAACTGATACTTACACTTTTTTTGTCCGAACACTTCATAGAATATCGAGCAATGATACACTTTTCATATTTTATTCTAGCACTTCATTAGTCACCAATATAAAACCATATTTTTGACATTTGTAAACTCATTTCACATTAATTTTATTTGTAATGTTACACAACACATCCACTTCGTTTCACGATCAAACTGTAACTGAAATTAAGCAATATGAGTATTTAAATTCAACTCGCGGAAGTGAAACCCCGTTACAGACTTTACTGTGATGACAAGAGGAAAAACTGCAAAAATTGAGAAGCATTTTTTGCCTACCTCTCTAGGCAAAATTTACAGATCCACGAGTAAAATACGAGTTAGGGCTAATTTCTTGTAAATAATTGTGTAATAACATACTGATTTTTACAGTTATGTACTGCAAAAAATACCATTTAAACAGTATGAACAATCTTTCATGAATTGTGCTGTAAATAATGCAGTTTGTGAATCAAAAATTACTTTTCGCACTGCACAATACTATTAAATTCTGTAATTTTCTCTTTTCTGTTTGTGAATTAATACTATTTCTTGGATGAAAATATCAGAAACCACCAGAGTAAATTTTAATGAACTCCTTGATTCATTGATAAATGTTGCGATTATTCCAGAGCCTTTATCAAATTTTACAGATTTTCTATTACATTTCGCCAAGTTTCGATTAAATTTCACCATTCTTGCTGGAATAATTAAAGTTTATTTCTCTCCGTGAAAATGATTCAATTTTACTATATCGTTTCAAAAGAAAAATTAAGTTGGATACACTGAGGCAATTTTTATCATATTATTTTTAAATGATCCAGCAAAGTATCTCCTTAAGAGTCCAATCTTCTTTTAATAGGAGATGCACTCAGGAGATAATGCACCTATTCGTAATTTCTTTATGATTGAATGTGATGCGGGCAAGAGAAAGGTTATCTCACGTGCAAAAGAACATATTTTTCTAAAAGCTTTTCTACTGATTCATTCACCATTAAGTCTTCACAGTTTTTTTTTTTGGAGTCGGACATCATTCTCAACACTAAAAAAATAATTTTTTTGGGGGAAAAATAGAAAAATAAGTAGAATTAGTGCAAAATATGCGGTAAATGCCAAACTATATGAAATATGCAGGATGAAGTGCTGCTCATTTGACTTAGAATTCTGTGATTCGTGAAGATCTTTTGAAACATATGTATACCTGTACGTCATAGATAAAAAAATGCATTCGCATAAAAATTGCAGCCCTGGTCATTATAATAGAATTTTCCAATTCTAAATTCTCTGTTTTCTCTTTCATGATATAATTTGCTGATTCTTAAATTTTTAAATGACCATGACTGAAAATAAATCACAAATGACTGTTAGACACTTTGATACAACATACTACACCACCCCCTCCCCCCAAGAAATCCACCAACGTCGATGAATGTAGGTCAATACTACTAAAAAAAATTACCCCCTCCCCCCCCCCCCCCAAAAAAAAAAAAATCCAGCGACGCCACTGTAATACACGTTGGTACTGTATTTGAATATTAGCTTCAAAGCTTCAACATTTCAGATTTGGTTTTGTTTTATCACTACCAGTGTAGGAAGTTACCGCAACAATACCACAGATGCGAAGAAGCCGGAATTTTTGCAGTTTTAGGATAATTTTGTGAAGCCAGAAGTTGGAAGCTGAATGAATTAAAAGCTGGAAGTGGAAGCTGAAAGTTTTTCAGCTTCTCATCAACTTCTTACAATTTTATGAAAATTGTTTGGTGAGAATTGGAGGCTAGAAGGCAGAAGCGGAAGCTGTATCGTTCGGCTTCCGCATCCCTGAACAACACCTTTTAAAAATGAAGCTAGCGAAACGCTCATTCTATTGACTTCTCATCAGGTAGTCAGTGAATGCAGTAAAATTCCCGAAAAGAAAATCGAAAGTGGGGCTGGGGGCTACCAATCTACGAAAGTGGGGTGTAATAACGAAAATAGTGCCTGTACTAACGTGCACTAACAAAATACAAAACTTTGAGACTGCTTTTGAATAAAATGTCGAAAGTGGGGAGGGGGCTATCATTTCACCAGCCCCCCAGTAATATTTTTGAATTTTCGGGGGTGGAAATGGTGTATTTACGAAAGTAATGACTGTACTAACGAAATACAAAACATTGGAAATATTTTTAGGGGGAAAATCAAAAGTGGGGGGACTGGTGAAATGGACCTTATAGCAGCCAGTGTATTAAATATTAGGTAACATAGGGAGAAGTGCCAAAATAATATGTAACTTATATCTTTAATTGGTAGATCTACATATACTGCATGTACTACTGAAGCTTAGTTGGTTTCTTTTCCTCTCCTCCGATAATTATTTGCTTTTCCTTTCACATCGTCTCATTGTTTTCATATTTTCTTTTATATTGTCCTACTAGGGGGCTCCGCCCCCTGGCCGGCCCCACTCCCAGAATTAATGAAATATACGTTAATTTGCATCCAGTGAGATTCAGGTCAGAGTCGCCTGTAAAAAAAATTAAAAAAAAAAAAATTACATGATGAAAATGTGCTTCAAATTTTTGTAGAGAAAGAACACTTACCAGAAATGAATACGAGTGTAGCAGACGTGAAAATGCATCTCATAAATAGAAAATTTCTGCAACAAATCGCATGTAAATATAAGAGTACGAATATCAGATACGAAAAGGGATTGTCAGAATTTCATAAGAAATTACTTACCTGTAGACATAATTTGATTATACGGTTCGATACAAAGGGAAAATATCCACGAACAATTAGGCAAACTAAGAAACCGATCAAAAACGTTATGAACGCAAAGTAATTTATAGAGCTCGGAAAAATATGTGCTAAAAACCTCGTTTTATGTACATAAAATATGTACTTAGAAAGCTCAAAATATGTAAAAAAATATGTGCTTATAAAGCGAAATATGTAAAAATATGTAAAAACGATATGGGTATCTTTGGAAAGGAAATTTTGAGTAGATTAACTTGATCATATTGCGAGCAACTCTAAAGTTCTGGAATTAGAATACAAAGTCGATAAACAACGAAAAACTGTTTATTTTGAAATGATTTTAAACTTTTACATAATTAAATTTTTACCGCTACAAGCAATGACTAAATGCATTCCAAGAGAGACAATGTTAAAACTTCGTCTTCGATCAGATAGGACGTGTTTGTAAATGCTGAACGAACGTTGGACCTCGCAGGAAACAATAAATTGGAGCATACTTGAAGCAGGCAAGATCAGTAGGAGACATGTTTTCGAAGTTCTTGTACTGCAATTTTTCAGAAACATCCGCGCTGTTCAATGCTTTTAGAGCTTTTAAATCTACGTTTTTTTGCAAAATGCCTCAACAACGAATTTTTTTTAAAAGAAAAATAAATTGTTTTTTTTTTTAACCGGGCATTTTTACATTTTTCTTATCAAAAATGGTAAAAACAAACAGAAAAATGACCGAGTTTTCGTATTTTTTTCAAAATATATAACAAAACTAGAAAATTGATCGAAATATGTGCAAATATGCGCTTAAAACAGCTAAAATATGTAAATCTATGTATTTATACCTAAAATATGTAAAATATGTAATAACATATGGGGCTCATTTTGCAGGAAATTTTATGAATCGTAAAGATAATGTTGATATGTGCTATCTTCTTGCAAATAGAAAAATATGTAAATAAATATTTTTCCGAGCTCTAGTAATTTAAGATACATTGTAAATATAGCGTGTAAAATTGACGTCGACGTGTTTTTATTTCAAGTGAGAACAATCCAACTTCAGTAGTTCCTTTTTTTCACGTGCTTAAAATTATAGAGGGCGACTCTTTCGCGCTGGCAGTCCGAATAGTCATTGAAATTTGAAATTCAACGTTTGCTACCGACTATCAGATTTTCGCAAAATATCTTCCAGATTTTAGCTTTGTTTCAACCTTTTAAATAACGTTTGATACTCAGGTTGAAACCTTCTGCTTTTGACTGACTAGTCTCTAACAGGGATCTAGGGTACTCCATTTTCAGAAACGGAATTTGACTTTCAGTTTGGAAAGGTGGAGAAGAAAAATTTGCCGACAAATATTTTTTGAAAACTAAAAATTCGCCGACAAAATGTTTAAAAATTAAAAATTTGCTATTTTTTAATCGAAATATTTTTTAATTGAAACAAAAAAATAATAAATGAACAAACAAACATGCATAAAAGAATGAAAATTCAAATGAACAGTCCTAAAATTTGCCGACTGCCAAATTATGGGGTGAGGGGGGGGGGGGGGTTCAACCCAGCACACCCTCCTATAGTTTCGCCCCGGGTGATTTACCATCTTCTTGCCTGCAGAATTGCTGCTCTATGGGTCCTTGATTGGGCTTATGAGCCGAAGGAGTTAGCCCAAAGTCGGCTGAGGTTAGTGATTGGGGTTCTGTAGGTACCTAGGGGGTGGAATGACTTGATCCCCTTCAACTTAGTGATGCTGGTCCATGTTGGCAGCTCTCATTCAAGTGCATCAAATTTCTAAAAAAACAACAAAAAAAAAACTGTCTTCGTAATAGATGACCCGGGGAAAGCCAGTTGCATTTAAGGCAATTATATTACGATCATGATGTAACTGATAATCGTGTTAGAATATGAACCGTTTTCAAGTGACTAGTGCGATTTCATAATTTTCTGTTCTACAAATATTTGTATTCAATTTGATTTCAAAATTTTTTCTTTTTTTATTTAATTTGATTACAGAGTACATGATTTTATTTATTTTCTTCGGTGTATTTGTTCAGTATCAGGGGTGGCAAACGAAACGGGTTTCTTTCGTTTTGTTATTTCGTTTCGTTATTTTCAACATTTTCGGTTTTCCAAAAGAGATTTTTCGTTTCGTTTTTTGTTTCGTTAAATTCAGACCGGTGTTCATTCGTTTTGTTTACAACGAAACTAAATTATTTCGTTATCATTTCGTTTTTTTTCATGTCATTGGGTACAATACAGATTAGTTCAAAGGATTAATTATTACAATTAAATAAAAAGTAAAAACGTTAGAAATTCTTCACGTTTCAGTTTAGTTTTTTCGTTACGTTTTTCATGCGCTCTATTTTTCATTTTGTTTTTTCATTTCGCTTTTTTTTGCTACATTTTCATTTCGTTTCGTTATTTCATTTCAATATTTTAGACAAAAATCAATCGTTATTTCGTTTCGTTTCGTTTGCCATCCCTGTCAATAATACGTAGCTCGGAAACGTCGGTTTTGCTTTCGCCACTGCGAAAGCTTTTTCTGGTTTTGATGTCAAAATTTTGTCTTGCCCAGTAAACAGCTACTCACAGATTTGGTTCAAATTTTTGTACCGATAATGACATTAGACAAAGAAACAAATAGGTTCTTATCGCGCAGGAATAACAGAAAAATTTATGGTATGAAAATACAAAAGTGTAGGATAGGTTGCGGCTCGCTACATCGAAGGCACAAGTTTAAGGTGGACAATACACGTGCCTGAGCTACGTACCTAATAATATTTTAACCTTGTTATGAATCCATTTTTCTCTTCTTTCATTCTTGATTTTCATGGAATTTATTAATGTGCTTGGCTTTTTTAACTTGGCGTTTTCTGGCTGAAAGCCATTTTCACAGATCAGCTAGTTTGCCAACTTCTTTTTTATTTTTCTCTTCCTTTTTTTCTAAATAAAATGAACTTTTTCTATGTACGTGTGAATTCACACTGCGATCGAGGAGCGGAGGATACATCATGACACACCCTATTCGAGTGTGAGGCCTGGGAGCAGGAGAGACATGGGGCGGCGGTACCGATCAATCCCGGAGAAGAGGAGGAGGGGGATGACCATGGCGTGATCAGTCATCTCGCGCCGGATACTCTGGTCCCAGAGATGCTGAGGAGCCGATGCGGATGGAATCGGGTGTCGGCCTTCGTATTGTTCATCATGCGGAAGAAAATGCAGAGTGTTCGAGAGCTCGCCTGTAGGCGAGGGCTGGAGCGGAGAGTGAAGAGGCAGCGCGTCCGGCTTTGGGGGACCTGAATTCCAGGCGAGCGCTCAGGGAGTGCGGACCTAGGTCAGTAGGGAACCCCATAGTGGCCCTGGCAGGATGCGCGCACCGTTGCGGCACGCAGAAATGGGGGCTCGGGCCCAGCCCCAAAGCGTTCCCCCCGGCCACTGATGCGACACTCGAAGAAGTAGTTTCCGGGCCCGGGGGTGCGGTGTCATAGGGGCCACTTTGGCATGCGTGCATCAGGTAAACCTCCGTGACTTTCGCCAACGGCCACTCATAAGGGGGTGACTCGTCCTTCACCAAGACAAGCTGTCCGATTCGAACATTGGGTTGAGAACGTTGCCACTTGTACTTCTTCTGTAACTGGTTCAAGTAGTCAGAGCGCCAAACTTTCCAAAACGACTTCAGGCGCGTGTCGATTTCCATTAACCGCTTGGAGAGAGGTAACGACGAACAATCGGAATTCAAATCTGGAGCTGAGAGCAGCGACTGACCAATCAAAAAATGGCCGGGTGAAATTACTTCTTTGCCTTGCTCCGATGAAGTGCAAAGAGGGCGTGAATTTAAAATGCCTTCGATGCGCGTGAAAACAGTTGAATACTCATCGTAGCTCAGAACGCCGCCATTGAGAACACGACTCAAATGAACTTTGCCGACCGAACTGCGGATTCCCAAACGACACCAAAATGGGGCGAACGAGGGGGAATCATTGACCACTGAATCCCTTCGGCTGCGACAAATGACGAGATGGCTGACTGATTATAAACGATCAGATTACGAGTGCCAACGAAGTTGGTGCCATTATCGGAATGGATGACTTTTGGGGCACCACGTCTGGCTATGAACCGCTGCAAAGCTTCCATGAATTTGACTGTAGAGAGGTCGGAAACGATTTCTATGTGCACAGCTTTGACTGTCATACACACAAAGATGGTCATGTAGATCTTGTAGAACCGTGTCGTTCGGTGAGAGACGCAACGGCACTGGAAGGGACCGGCCAAGTCGACTCCAGTATGAGTAAACGGTCGACTAACATTGACTCGAAAGGCCGGCAACTGGCCCATTAACTGAGAGGCGGTTCGACCCTTATAACGAACGCAGGTGACACAATTCCTGATCACTGCTTTGGCCGCATTATTGCCCGATGGGCAAAATAACTGTCGATCGACACTTCGACAGCCGGCAATTGCCGACAAATCGACAAAAATGCAGTAATTTTGCGGAAATGCAACCGGCGGTGCAGTCAAGCTGCTTTCTGATTGGTCAGTGTTCGACAATTCGACGGTCGAAATGAGCAGAATTCGACACTGTCGAAATAGTGTCGGTTCTTGCCGATCGGGTGGAACCGCCTACTAACCAATACCGAGCGGCAACAAAATTGACTACGAACTTTCGACCAGCATGGAAGTACCTGTCATGGATCGAAACGAGCATGACCCTCACCAAATGGTCCTTGGCGTGTAGGATGATGGGATGTTTCTTCGCTGAAGACATTTCTGCATTACCAAGACGGCCGTCGACCCGCAAAAGCCCATCCTCGTCCAAAAATGGTGAAAGACTTTTACTAGTATCCTTAAGGGCACAATCATTAGATAATCGAGCGATTTCTTCAGAAAAGTGTAAACTCTGCAAAATACGAATTACAATCTTCAAAGCGTTCTCCAACTCAGTGGCATTAGGCAAGAGTTCACAATTAATTTTAATTCCGCGAGTACGATCGCAAAACCTAGCTACGTAAGACACTACTCTTAAAATCTTAGAAAACCGATCATAAAAACACTCTCTCTTGACTACCTGAAATACCGACTGCTTTTTCTTTCTCCTTTCCAGCGCTTCAGACACGTCTAGATTAGGTATAGGGTTCGAACTAATAGTACATGACGATAGAAAACTTGGCCCGTGTGGAACCAAAGACTAGACTCTAGGAATTCGATAACAGGCAATCCACGAGTTGCCAAATCAGCGGGATTGTGAGAGGTATTGACATAGAACCATCGATCGTAGGGAACTAGCTGGTGAATCTTTTCCACTCTGTTGGAAACGAACGACTTCCATTCACTTGGCGAGAGTGACAACCAACAAAGTACAATGGTCGCATCTGTGAATAAAAAACAATTACTAATGCCGACACCTAAGTTTTTTCGCACTCGCGTGACTAATTGCGCCAACAATAGCGCAGCGTTTAGTTCCATCTTGGGGATGGTCAGCTCCTTGGTTGGGGCGACCCTTGTTTTGGCGCAAATCATTCTACACGACGTGACAACGCCTTCTTCCAGCGTACGAACAAAAATGACCGCACAATAAGCACGAATGCTCGCATCACAAAATCCAATTAATTGTACAATAGAACTAGGTCTAGAAACAGCGAGAAATTACAAACTTTTTGAGCTTCAACAAATCCTTTAAATAATTTAAAAATTCTTTTTCGATTTCACTTGGTACTGAGGCGTCCCAGTCAATTCCAGCGCGCCACAGCGCTTGGATTATGAGCTTTCCGCGTAAACAAACCGGCGCAATTAATCCCAATGGATGGAAGGTACGGGCTAGTAACGACATCATCACTCGTTTTGTGGTTTTTTTTCGGTAGCGATTCCAAACGTAAATTTAGTTTAACACGAAATCCATCCTCTATAGGGTTCCACACGATGCCCAACATAGCCACATTGCTAACCAATTCGATTTTTGATCCGTTTAAAACTACGTCTTCCGGCAAATCTGAAAGCAAACCCTGCGAATTCGCAGAATACTTGCGCAGTTTAAAGCCCCGCGCGGCTAACGAATTATGGACAATCATTAGGTTACTCTTTACTTTTTGGAGGTCATCACCTCCCGCAATCAAGTCATCCATGTAAAAGTTCTCTCGAATCATTTTTGCTGTGATCGGTTGTTCCTTTTCGATTTCCTGGGCAATCACTTCTAAGCACTGGGTTGCCAAAAAGGACGCAGGTCCAGTGCCATACGTGATCGTATTCAAACGGTATTCCATGATCGGGTCCTTGGGAGAATCTCTCCACAAGATTCGTTGCATGTCGCGGTCCGCCTGGTCGACCCAGACCATCCTGTACATCTTTTCCACGTCTGCGGAGAATATGAAGCGATATGTTCGAACAGAGATTAGAATATCAAACAACTCACGCTGTATTGTCGGTCCAATCATTAGCGCCTCGTTTAAGGAAAGTTGTCCTTTTTCATGGGACGAAGCGTTAAACACCACTCGAACTGGATTCGTTAAGCTTTCTGCGCGAACCACAGCACGATGTGGTATCAAATAACAATTTTCATCTGTTGGATCCGCTGGGCTTGCATGCCCAAGTGCAAAATATTCGTGCATAAACTTAGTATATTCGATCTTTAACGACGGCTCCAACTTCTGCTCCATCCTAAAAAGACTAATCAAAGTCAACCGGCGATTTTTAGCAACCTTAAATCTATTTACTTTAAACGGCAGGCGAACACTGAATTTTCCATCCTCAACAATTTTATAGGTACTCTGGAAGTGTTCACGACATTTCTCGGTTTCCAATTTATTTTCCATTTGGATCGTTCCTTCTCTTTCGACTTTATGAAAATTCACTAAATCATTCTCGATCGCTTTTAACGTCAGTCCAGCGAATTTACTTTTTACAGTTTTATTTGCTACTAAGGGGCCTGAAACAGTCCAACCAAATTTCGTTGACCTTAAAAATAAACCGCTTACTTCCATCAATTTTTCATTGAGGATTTTCCCGACGTATTCAGCTCCAAGTATCAAATCCACATCCGATATTTTAATGGCTTTTTTCGACAACGCTGGATCAGCCAATTCGAGCTTAGATAACTTTTCCATTATTTCCTTTGATACTTCCGTGTGTACACTATAAGCCAGCGACGAGGGCGGTACAACTTCTGCTTCTATTTCGATCTCAAAACGGTTAGTCCTAGAAACTAAAAGCAATTTCACGAATCTGTTAGCACTTACGGCCCCCGGCGTTACTCCGCCGATTAACGAATCCACAGGCGACTCAAAAGTGGACAAACGGTGCCTTTTCACAAGTCGATCAGAAACCATTGTTGCCTGTGCGCAATCGTCGCCCAAAAGTCGCAAATTTCCACGCGCATCACCACTTTGAAATTCGACCACTGCTGATGGCAATAATATGACTTTTTCCTTTCGAACTGTTACACTGGTATAGACTTTTTTACTGGTTTGCTCCTCTTCCGAATTATTCGAGCTTTCGATGGCTTTTGGAGCATTTGAACCTTCCGCAGATTTACTAGAAGAATTCTTAAAATCGAAGTGCAACAAATTATGGTGAGGTTGACCGCACCGACATTTAAAATTAGAAGTACAAGAAGAGGAACTATGTTCTTTCGAAAAGCATACCAAACAGAGACGATTTTCCTTTACAAAATCGAACCTTCGATGGGGGTTCATAGCTTTGAACGTATCGCACTGATTCAAGTAGTGCTGCTTTTTACACATCAAACACTTCGGTTTGGAGCTGGTGGATGCCAAAAACGATTTTTTGGACTGAGCGACTTTTGGCGTATCCTTAGTTTCCTTGGGTTTTTCGAACCTCCTTTCGTCCATTACGAAGGCTCTAAGACCCTGCAAAAACTTAAACAATTCGTCGAACTTCGGATAAGTATTAGACTCACCTGTATGATTTTCCCAATCTTTTGCCGTGGTGGGATCCAATCTGTTCGCAACTTGAAACGCAATATATCGAGAAAACGTATCGTTTACGGTTTCACCGGCGACTTTTAAACCGCGTATTATCGCCATCGTTTGATCCAGCAATTCCCTTATTTCGGCTTCAGATTTAATTGGCTGTAATGCAGAAAACTTAACAAAAAAATTACGAACAATCGCACGCTTACTTTCGTAGCGATCTAAAAAATACGACCAAGCCTCCGGATAGGCATCCTCTGTGAGGTCACAATCTTGCAATACGATCGAAGCTTTCCCAACCAAAGCTCGCTTCAAGTAGAACAACTTCTGTACCTGGCTAAGCTCAGAATTGTTATGAACAAGGTTAAGAAATAATGCCTTAAAGTTATAGAACTTGCTTAACTCGCCATCGAACTCCGAAATTTCGATTTTCTTTAACTTGGGCTGGTCGGCGGACGAAGTAGACCTGTTTTCGAGCAACGTACTGCTTGCGGACGGGGTGATCGAGTGCCTAAGATGTTCACCTCTCAGAACTGTCGCCTCTTTTTTGATCCTCGCCTGCAACGCACTGTAACTGAGCCGAAGCTCCGATTGATCAAGCATCACTCTTTCTTTTTTCCAGCGCAATATCATCCGATTCCTTTTCGTCCACGAGCAGAAAGAACTCCATACAACTGGACTCGAACTTTTCCCAAATCTGCTTCAAACTACCTTCGTTCAGGATTTCGATCTGCGACATTATCTCGTTGTTTATTTTCATCTTTAACAGCGTTTCGATCTCATTTTTCACTTGTACGAAGCTCCGTTTTAAAGTCCTTACGGTACGATCTGAGGGTGGAGCCATCGTTAATGCGAACTTTTTTACGAACTTAAATTTTTACTTTAAGAAAACGAACTTGACGAACTGGATTTATTTGATTAAAGAAACGATCGAACTGTACTTGCTACGAATTTAAAAAGGTTTGGCTCGGAGGACCATATGAGAATGACGAAAGCCATTCTAACGAACACGAAACTAATGAAAGCTCTTTTATTTGGCGAACTTCAATAATTAAACAACAAATTTAGCGAAATGAGAACGAGAGAAACATGATGTAAAAAAAATGGTAACTTTAAACGCGTAGTATTAACATGGCAAAACGCATCAAACTTTTCAACATGGCAAAACGCATCAAACTTTTCGTGCAAGTAATAACATAAAAACTAGGAATAATCAAGGTGTGATATTTGAATCTAACGGACAACGAAAGCTTACACGAGTAGCCAAGTGTAAAGTAGGGGCAAAACAGGTAAAACTCAACGAATGAAACAGATAAGACCAGAATCATCGACGAAACATTAAATATTTTCAAAGGTTACGGAAATTATACTATTATAAGACTCTACCATTCACCACAGAAAATGTTTCGGGATCCTCACGACGGAATGGATCACGGGGCTTCAACAATCTGAATTCAGGCCTGCGTAGCAAGAAATGGAACACACCAGGTGAACTGTTATTTTTAATTCAACATTTAATTCACGCGAAATGCTGGAGTCCATGGGAATGAACCAAATGATACTTACAAACTACTGTGTTTCAATGTATGTCGCTGAAATGATTCAATATCTGTTCTCCTTAGTTGGCTCGAAAGCAACTACATCCTTATTTCAATGATTTTCCGACAGTGCTATGATCGAGTAACAGCAAGCGTGCTGATGTCAGTTCGTGACATTACGAAATAATGGACACCTCATTTGATATTTAGTCGAAATTCTCTGCAGAAACAGATGATTGACAAAAAGAAATACGTCCATCAATATAGCGAATTCCATCTTTCTTTTATATAATGTCTCACTCGTAGATGGATGATTCTTCTTTATAAAAATTTGTTGATTGTTTCTTTTCCTCATGATTATGCTACTTTTCCTCATAATGTTACAATGGGCACACAGTTTCTGTGCATTCATTATGCTATAGGATCACCTAATTTGCAAGAACAGTATAAATAATACTTTTACTCCATCGTAAAGGGATGACTGAGTATCACGTTCTTCGTTTGTAATGCTCGCCAAGAATCGATCATAATGACACCACCGGTTTACTTCCATCGGGGTTGGAGAGTATTACCAATAGGATCACTCGGGCTTCTCAAAATAATCTAAATACGAAACAAGAGAATATTTCAATAATCATTAATCCTGTACCCAAATTTCGATAGCTGTTAGAAATATAATAAAATTGCGGATGATCATACTGCGCAGGGGAGATATTGGTCTTCATTTATGAGGAAATACTTACAATGACGTTGTACATGCACTTTCAGTTTCATTCGTTCTCGTTAAATGACAGAATTGTCTTCTTTTTCACTCATAAATGGTTAAATCCTCATTAGTATCACGTATTCGAAAAAACGACATTTCGGAACATCACATTCTAAATTCTAATGATTGAAAAATAACAAATCGACAGCATTGATATAATAGCAGATCACGGGTCGGGAAGTGTGGATGGAGGAAGAACTCTACTCTCTTCGCTTCCCTTGTTTCAAATACGTACGCTGTTGTTCGAGTTACCAAGCATATAGCTATCATCTGTGGATGAAATGAGAAAATCTGTGAAATCCGTGACAGATATACTAGGTAAAAACGTGAGTAAATGTACGTGCTGCACTATTGCGCTATTGAGCAAAATCCAAACAATCCGGACCGAAATGTACATTGATAAGGAATAATAACAAAGTAGTCGTGAGGCCAATGTATTTTTATAATGCCGGAACATTGAAGGAATGTTAACTGAGGACGAATGACGGTCGCCGAGGGTCAGTCGGTAGATTACGATTAGTTTCGTTAGTTTCGTTCATTTGAATCCCTGAATTCGAATTTTCGAATATATTATATTCGTTAAATCGTTATTATTTTGTAAATTGTAACTTGTATGTTTTAATCGGTGTGCGTGTATTTTTTGTAATTAATTAATTGTAATGGCCTCGTTTTAACCGATGCAGTGTTGATTGGTAGATGGCAATAATTGGGAGTGGGTTGTTATGCATGACGGGTTTTCTGTTTTCTTTTCTCGCTGAATTTCCATTTCTGTGAAAAGAATAAACTTCCAACCTCAAGTTTAATCTACAAAATACACGGTGATTCTGTCTTTGCTATATATACAAATATTCAGATAGAAGAATGCGTTTTGGAAGTGTACACAACAGACCCAAGGAGAAAGTCAAATTTAGTTGCACTGCTAATATCAGTGCAGTAAATCGCTCATGCATTACCAATATCTTTGGGTCTATAGAAACACAAATGGCCTTTTCACTGCTCTTGCCTCTTGCAGCAGTTTTCTGTAAGCATGCAACTTACAAAGCTTATCTATTCTGATGATCTTTTTGTAAGTAAATTGGAAGGAGTTTCGAGAAATTACTTTCATTCATCGAGTATTTAATTGTACGCTTACACAGACAAGGAAAAGGGAATCAGTATTTATATCTAGGAACTACAATGGCATATTTGTGTCATTCCATAGTATTTTGCCTGTATTGCTGCATTACTGCTGAACAAGTCACTGTAATATCCTCAAGATACGCATACCTAGATCCTAGATGTCTATTTTTACCTAAGTTTTCTGTTACAAGAAGTAAATATAAACTTGTACTGACTTGTACCAGACTGTTGGATTTATATGTAAATACTGTTGACACAACAAAATGCGACTTTTTTTTTTTACCGTGCAAGATGCAAGGGTGTAGGATTGTGAATTGGCAGCCCACATGTAATTTTTCTCGAAATAGCTGGATCGCCTTCAGACAAATGAGCACCTTTTCTTTAACGAGATGCAATTCTTTTGCGATTTGTACATCCGCTCTCTAAAGGGATTATAATAGACTGCAAGTGAAAACGATCAATCTAGGCTCTGTGTGGTGGGAAAAGATAAAATATGAAAAACACCGACAAGTGGCATATTTAGATCAGTAACTTTGAATACCACTTACGATTTATCCTATCAGAGCCTCAAAATGACTGTAACAGTTTGGAGGCTGAAGTGATAATTTGTTATTTGAAATTAGCAACCTGTAACCTTTCCCCCCCCCCCCCCCCCCTCCCAATACTGATAGGTATATAGACTGCGGATTTGTAATTTGAGAAGTGTCAAGCAATGCTTCAGATTTCCATTTTCATAGTGTACCTATTTGAGAAATACGAAATCTAATTGTGAAATATTCAATATTAACCTCTTTGTTTCTTAGAATCTACACTTGCGGGCGGACTCCCCGAGGGAAATAAGTCGATATGATCGCACCATAAATATAACTGACTTATATAACAATCATATGGGTGGTGCTAATCTTTTGGGGCCCATTTAGCCTGAAATAGAATATAACTGCTATCCAAAAAGTGATACATAAAGCTTCTCTACCACCTGCTTGACTTAGCCACTCTCAACTCATGTTTTTTATGTAAGAGAATAGACGCGAATAACAAACTCACCCTTGCAGAATTTAAAAAGGAAGTCAGTTAATCTGCAAATCAGGTATAAAGACACCAATCCGAGGAAGACCGACATCAGCAGTAGTTGCAGGCAGGGGACCACCTGAAATTCTTCCACCTTCAGATGTAGGCTTATTGAGTCATGGAGGACACCTTCCGATTAAGAAAAACTGCCAACAAAAGTGCGGACAAGTAGGGTGCATGCTGGAAGGCTGTTTTCAGTGTCTAAAGTGCGAATTATTTCTTTGTATTAAAAACACCCACAATTGTTTTGTGGTGGAGTTCCATAAAGTTTTTTTCATTTTTGTATTACATCATCTCTCTTTCATTTATCTGGATAACACCAATAGAATTCAACCCCCACTACCCCTATGATCCTTCTGAAATTTATTTATACTTCTGCAAGTTTCAGTAATTTTCATCTACCTGTACATAACTCAAGACTAAGAAGTCTAGTGAAAATAATACAATGTATAATTGAAATGAAGTAACTGGATCATAAATGAGAAACTTCATATAATTCTATGAAGTGAAAACCCAGTTTTACAAATTCTGAAACATCCAATAAATCTTCAGTTTCCATTGAATTCAAATGCTCGAAGTTAAAAAGTTACCAAAGAAATAAACCGCAAACGAAAATATAAAAATGTACAAGATAGCATCAAGGACAACATAAATGATGAACATTTACATAACATGAATAAAACCTCCTAAAGTAATTCGAAGTTCTACACATTAAAATCGTCACAAAAATAAAATAAAGACCGAATAAAACTTTAAAAATAACAATAATTGAGGTTGTTGCACCTGAGTTCCAAATTATTAGAAAACATAAAATTGTAGAGAATATAAACTGAAAATAACGAGTAACACGAACAATATTGATCCATCAGGCAAGGCTACATATGTGAACGACGAGACCAAAGTTGTCATAATATTATAAAGTAAAACAATGCGTTTTTCAAATAAACTTACAAACCCCAAAAACTTATGAACTCAGAAATACCTAATAAAAGAAACATCTCAAATCCCAGCAGTCCCAAAAAACGAAATGTATCGTATCTATTGTTCAAAAGAAATTTCCTATCCCCTCTTGAATACTCTGCCCTTTTACCAAGTGTTAAATGAGAATTTCAAGATCAAAATTTCGCCAAGTATCCGAATTTTTAGAATAATTATTATCAAACAGTGTTGAAAGTGTGTTACATATGAGCGTAGTGAATGACTATATAAATCAGTCCCTCAAATTTACCAATTTTGAATTTTCAGTAACACCAAAGTACCTTGGCTTTTACAAAGTCTGGTACCGACTATTTATACAACGTTCGTACAAATAACATTCAACTTGAATAGAATACTAAGTGAAGAATAAATAGGTTTGTTAGTTAAGGAATTAAAAGGTTAACTACCTCAACAGAACTTGTGGAATATATCTCAAAGTCGAGCCCTTCAGAAATTTACTAAAAACTGGTAAGACGAGTATTTCTAAACCTCCTCCATCTCATGACCAAAAGGAGGTTTAATATTTTAACTAGGAAAGAAAATAATTCACTAATCATAGGTATAAAAAGATTAATTAAATGGAAAACTAAAAGTCAATAAAATAATCCCATCTATGAACCAGAATAAAGACAATGAATGAGAAAATGACCTCACTCAGGATGATTTTTTACCCAGTCCAGTGGTGCGTTCTGAAGCCATCGTTCGACAACTTCCAGGTGATTTTAAGGCGCATGAAATCCTCCAAACGATTTTTTTCAGTGTTCTAAAACGTTCAAATATCGTTTAGACATGGTTTTTGTCTTCCCAGTCTGAACTGGGTACGCCGGAAAAAATCGTTCCGAGGATTTGGTGAGGTTTCAGAACGCACTTAGCCTTAAAATTACCCGGACGTCGTCAGACAATGGTTTCTAAAAGCGGCCTCTGTTTGAAATTAAACAGAGGATGTAATCGATGAAAACATAATACCGACTGTCATTCACTAAAAGCCTTTTACCTGACACGGCTAACCCTTGTTGAGTGTAGAGCTGTATCACATCCAAGATAGTCACCTTCGACTGAAGATTCCCACCTCACAAACTGCAATGAATGACAATCATAATTGTGGAAAACAGAACTGAAACAGTATCACAGCTATAGTGGACAACAGATAAACCACAAAGAAAGGGAAATAAAAGTCAAAGTGAGTACGACTTTAGAAACTCGCCTTCCACCCTAATTGAGAACCCCCAGGTTGGAAATAAAAAGTCATCAGATAATTGGGTTAACCCAAATAAGCCATAGAATTAATTAAATATTTCTAATTGTGGGGCTCCTCCCGAATGGAATTCAACAGTGACACTTATCAGCTGATAACCTATAGTTGATGTAATAAAAATTCTTCGCTGAAATTCAGATTCAATTTTTGCCCTCTCCCCGGCCGGACCAATACTTCGATTAATAAATTTCTTGTTTACCTGGTGGAACTGATACGTTTTATAAGTTGTAACAGATGGGACCCTCAAATGACGGTTATTCATCATATAACTGATGACTTACGGCTGAGGCTTTCAATTTTTATTTTACCGTTCAATCTTGAAAATACAATTTCAGTTTATGACAATCTAAAGCAAGGATGAGTCTTAGGATCAAACCTTCCAACTTCTGACGACCTTTCCACTTTTCTGAATAAGTACAAAATCCATGAATCTGACGCTACCCTCGACCATCAATTATTCCTATGGTACCAGTTCATAGTTTCAGGCTGAACTTAGTGAAAGTCAAGGGCTTGTCAGCTTGTAACTTATTGCGTCTAGCTGGCTTTTCATGCGTGATCGTGATTCTTAAGTACCTTTTGGTCTTTAGACTCTCTATTACTGTTCACCTATTTAACAGCAATCGAAATGTGAACTGTTCCCTTAGAAACATTTAGAGAGTAACATCATTACCTAATACCTACTGAATAATTTCCGAGTACATTTCCCATTCATATTCACTCAATGAAGAACCAAATTCACCTCTTGACTGAAACAAAAATCATTATTTGCATTCTCGAATCTCAGTTCCGTTTCTGCAGTATACAAGCTCAGCTCTCGATTTGTTGCACAGCGAAAACGTGTTAGTAACTTGAGATCATGTAACCAAGCTAACCATCTCGCTAAGGAATTAACAGACACAATATTAACTTCAATAAAAACCTTTGGGTCTTCATAGTAGCTCACTTTCACGACTAGCAGCCGCTCCGGACATTCGCTTACTCGCTATATCTGAGCAAGTCGAATTTCTCAGTACAGCAGTCGGAGATAATAATGGATTATCCAAAATTTTTCTCAGGTGTTCTAAAAGCACAATAAACAAATGAGATAAATCAAGTACAATACTATTAATTAATTATAATTCAATTCAACAGACGGACCCTGTTTCAATTAAGTTGTGAGCATCGATTAATTCTCTCTTTAAAAAGTAGCAATGGTGCGATATTTATGTTATTTGTACAACTTACTACGTACTCTCATTGATG
>JAJSSI010000244.1:0-26811 GCA_031841125.1 Acanthococcus lagerstroemiae
CACTACAATCACCTCAGCGCGGCAGTTAGCGCCGGACAGAGGAGCGGCGATCTCAGACGGGACGCCGAGGCCATTCACGTCGTAAGTAATTATTGCTATTTTTCTTTTTCATTTTGAAATCTTTAGGCTTCAGCTCAAATTTTTCCTAACAGAAGATGAAAAAATAAGCTTGTATACCTTTCAGGATATGTTCAAATTCTTGGTTCGATTGCTGAAATAAGTTTCGAGTGAGTCCCCTTTAGAATCAAATACCTCGAGAGATCCGACGGGCCTGCTTGTGCTCGCATTTCCCCCGTTTGCATTCTTCACATTTTTTTAATAACTAAGTATCTAATCGCTGTCCCTATTAATATATCTAAGTTTATCGAGCTTTTCGTGACGAATAATACAAATTTTTCGTAATTAAAAAAATTTAATTGTCAAATGCGAAAAGTTTATAATAAAATTGACGAAAAACGAAAAAATTGAATGACAGAAGATTTTAAAATTAATCTCATACCCACGCGTCGAATGGTACCCGACGAAGAAATAGTAAAAACATCTCTTAGTAATATGGGTGCAATAATGAATCTTTTCATCAAGAAAGTCACAACGCACACTCGTGGGTCCAATACTGCATTATCGCCCGTGCTCGTTCATTTACAATGCACTAATTGACAATCTAGCAAACGGGTCAAGCTTTTTGCATTTAACGACCGAAAGCAGGTACCCACATCTTCCATTGCCGCAGAGGAAAAAAATCAACTTGCCAGCATCGGGCCCAGAGTAAACAATAAATCAAGCGCAATTAAAAGATTTCCAGCACGTCGAGAAATCGATTCGCGCATTTTCTTCGCAATAATGTTTCCTTTCATCGCAACTCGCCTTCCGACGGCAGCAGCAGCAGCAGCAGTGGGAGGAGGGTTTCTCCTATTAGCATTTGAAACTCGTCGCTTTCCGGTACGCGCGAATCGGCATTCGAGTACCGTTAAAACTCAACGTCGCCGATGATCTCTTCGAATCTCTCTCGGCTATTTTGAAGCTGCCAAGGTGAGGTGGGTGCTTGTATCTCAGCGGACACGAGTGTAGTAGCGCGATGCGACGAAAGTGCACATTCAATTATACCTCGAGCGAATCGCTCGTGATACTTTTTTTTCTCATTTCTTGGGCCGATTTTCTGAATCGCGTCTTATTTCTTCATTACCGTGGCTGTCGTTCGTTTGTCGGGCGTGACGTACTTCGTCGTGCGTCGTTGAAAATAAATTTTTCGAGAGCAGTACTTTTTTTCAGTTTAAAGTCGACATTTTTTTTTAAATATAAAAGTACATCTTTGTTGATTCAATATGAGTGACTCGCGCGGTAATTTCGTGCCGATAATTATCTTTGTCAATGTTTTAATTCGTTAAAATCTAACGTGCAATTTCCATAAATCGCAGCGATGAAGCTTAAAAAATTTTATTTGCCCATTCACTCGGGGCGAGCGAGCGAGCTCTTACCGCTTAATTGCATCTTTTTCTTAAGCGGCTGCCTGCGAGAAAGTGTAATGAAAAAGAATGCGCGCATTCAACATAATAAATGTGCATGCGGAAAAACCGTTATAATCGAGAAACAACATAAACGCAACAGCATAAGTACATAAATAACGTTTAATGTATTCACTTGTCGTTACAAAATCATGTCCCTCTCCGGTATCATCGGAAAAAAAAACGCGAAAAAGCCAGCTCAAACGGAAGAATTCGCTAAAACCACCGTACACCACCACCAGCCGATGTACGGCGTGTCTCACGTATCCGTCATTAAAAGGCAGCAGACAACAAAAAAGAAAAAAAAAAGCACGAGAGGGAGAAAAAAGCCAGCAAAAATAAAGGGAAACGTCAAACCGTCGAAATCCGATCTTGTATCAGCTTTCTTTTCTCTCTCTCTCTCTCTCTCTCTCTCTCTCTCTCTCTCTCTTACCCTCGACTCTCTCGTAGCCGCCGCATCGGGCCAATTCGCGGCGGCTTTAAATATCGATCCACGGAGACATCTGTCAGCAAGGTCCAGCAGGCTCTCCTTTACAAAACCTTGAACCGCCGCGATATGAGACACACGACGCGCGCGTTAGCATTCAAGAAATAACGTTTTTACGTATATCCATGGCGGCAGTGGCGGCACACACAAGAGAGCACGAGCGAGTTGTTTGGGGAAGAGAGACGTAAGACGTTGCGGTTGCGAGCTACGTGTGTTCCCTGGCGTGCTCAACTTATTCGCGGCCCGTGGATCGTCCGGTTGTAGCGGAGGAATTGTCGCGAGGAGACGGGGATGCGATTTTGCATAGTTTACGAGAGAGAATCTCTTGCTAGAGCGCTGGCTTTCTCGGTAGTTCAATGAGGAAGCCGATGTGCGTTAGCATGCCGTTGTATCCTCTGTTCTTTGAAAAAACTCGCAATATGTTGAGACTCGGCTCGAATAGTGGTCCAAGTGAAAAGTGTCGTTATCTATCATAACTTTTTTTATGAAATAAAAAAAAATTTCTGAATAATCAATCATTTTCATGATTCGCATGAATATTCGTGTCGTATTTTTATGTAAAAATTGAAAATCTCCATCTCGAACGATGGCTAATTTTTTCGATGTCCCCATGCAAATGTATTATTTTACTCGACTCAATAACAATTCAAACTGTGCTCGCGCGTCTCTCCCGGGTAATGAAATACACACCTTACGATCGACTGTGCTTATCTCTCTCTCTCTCTCTCTCTCTCTCTCTCTTTCCCAATAATAATTCTTCGTGCCTCCAAAACAGTTAGCTTTCCCAACGTACGTACCTGTACATTGTATACATTACACGTCACTGACTAATACTCCATTCAAAAATTTCCCGCTACACAAGTCCAATTAAAAAATTATCAGAAACTACTAATCACCTTAAAAATAACACACACTCTCATCCGCCTCCTTGTAACGAGTAGAATACCAAAAACCCAAAACCAAATAATACGCCGATGTAACGGCGTCGTATTTCCCCGATTATTGCCATTTCTAAATCCAAAGGTTATGTCCACATGCAACAGCGAGACTCTCGTGAGCGGCGAGGAGAATCCAAGCAATCACCATTAGAAAGAGATATACGAGCCAAGTAGGATAGCCTTAGACGTAAAGTGCCCTTTTGAGATGACGTGCCGTGCGCAAGTATTCGCGCATCCACGCTCAAGATTCGGACGTCGTAGCTCGCTCGTCCTCTACTCTTCTCCTATTCTTTCCGGGAGCTCAGCGAGATTCTTGCTGCACGCAGTAATTTACTTATTAAGTTCCGGGCGAGCCTCCTAAGGAATTCTCTCTCTCTCTCTCTCTCTCTCTCTCTCCTCGAAAAAGGTACAAGGCCACTGGATGCCGGAGATCGTTTACTTTGAGTTTGCTCGCGGATAGCATGCCGAAAATAACGACATCTGGCGTAGAAGGGTGCCTCTCCCCCCCCCCCCGCTCCCTCTCGTTTTAACCCTCGCGAGTCGTTTGCTCTCGCGCTTTGGATATTTATTAGCTCGAACGGGTAATTTTCTCGGAGGGGTGCTCGCACACCCGCAAAGCCCGGGGACGATGTCGATGTGTATGTTCTATGCCACGAAATGAAATATCAGGATTGAAAAGCTTGCATCGCTTGTGGTGATCGCCGCTCAAACTTGAAACTAGATTAGAAAGTATTACGTTTAGAGAAAATGTTACCTCTTAGTGTTTCAAGAGCCTGGCTATAGTTTCCAAATAATTACTCGAAATTGTTGAATGGAAAAATCAGCAAGCTTAACCTTTATCACAAGTAATTAAATGACAACTCGATAATTATTTGGTTTTTACTGTGAGTAATTCACTGTACTTAAACACAATTGAAAATGATCTTCGATAAAAGAAATCGAAATTTTGAAAAGTAATACTACAGCTCGATGCTTCCAAACTCAACGTCATCGAAAACAAAATAAATCCTTGGCAATATTTCAGAAGGTATCGTGTCGAGGTATTGACTTCGGCTCGACTAATACATCAGTCGCGATAAGGGGTCAAAATTTTGAATAGACGAAAATTGATGAAATCGCGCGTGCGCGCACGTAAGGGTGAAGTTGTCAACAACGACGAGCATCCGTCGCTCGGGTATTTTGCTCAGGGAGAGTCACTGAAATCCGAGGGAAATGAATGTGCTCGAGACGCGCATCGACAATACCGATAATCAGGGCTCGTTCGAGACCCACCCTTCCAAGATACTCGGCTAACGTCTTCGTGAGCGCGACGATGCCGGAAGTTCACCACCACTTATGATCGAGTGCCGCTCGGCGATTTAAAAATGCTCGCTGATCTTGTATCTCGCGAGCTTGAGTGAAAATTTTCTCATGCCTGCTTTTCATGTTTAAAGGTGAATGATAACACGATCGAAACGACATTAGTGAATAAATATTTGTTTTTAAAAAATTGAATTTCGGTAATTGGTAAATAATTAAGTATGAGAACAATGTTAAGTATGTGAATTGAAATTTTGCGTAAACAGCTGATGCTACGAATATTTGATGTGACAAATTCACTTTATACACATTGACAAAAGTTAAAATACGTTTTTATGAAATTTTTTCATTAATGTACACTATTATTCGTTTATTAAGGAAAAATTGCACCAAAGAAAGTCATACCGAGAGCGGAATATACGCAACCTTATTTTTCTTTCAAGTTACCACACGATGATAACAATAAAGAGAAATTTCAAAACGGTATTTGTTACACTCGATGTTAATCTTTGAAAGCGATTTTATCTCCTAAATTAATGTTGCGCAAACGCGATGAGCCGGCAATTTAAAAGTCGAAATATAGTTTCTCGATTGTCGAAGCATGCGCGAAATTCTTTCTTTGTTGCTGCTGGCTCTCGTGATTTTCGGCACGATAGCGTCGCAACTTTTATGACGACTATAATCGAAAAAAATATTTATCCCGGTGACATTTAAATTTTAAACGTACTCACTAGACACGGTTATTAATAATCGGATTGGGCTAATAATTAAGTCGAATCAATGGTATTTTTCAGAGTTTTAAGACATAATTATGCGCACTATTAACGGTTTCGCTATTTAAAAACGTATATTTTTTTGAAATTTATTTTTTGGTGATACGAACATTCATATTATAATGATTCAAAAATCCATTGCTCTCATATAAAATGTTGAAATATACTAAATTATAATTATTACCATTTGTTTAAAATACTATTTTTGACGTGAGAATTTTAAAAAAATTGTAATAAACACAAAACGTTCATATGCACTCAAGCATAAACATGTTTCTACAATTCGCGAAAACATTTAACGAATGTAAAAGATTGAAAAGTTCATAAAATCATTACACGCTGATGCAATAAAGATAATAAAATAAAATTTTATTCCCAGTTTCATTAAATAACGTACAAGTCATTCGGTATGAACTGTCTTCTTTTACCGAATGTTCCGCGGACGAGCGACAAAAACATATAGCCAAATAAAAAAATCATACGAGCGTGCGCCTCGAAAACGTTCACAACAGTATCCATCAACGTCGTTAACGATTACGACAACTCAACTCATTGCCGCTTTAAAAATGAAAAAATAAGCTACTCCCATATACTGGTCGGAACGATGCACTTGTGCCTTTATGATTTCCGGCGAACGAGCTGCATCGCACACGCGCGCATACCGTAAGCAAATGGACAAGCGAGCGTGCGCGTATAAAAAATACACTTATAAAATCTGAGCGAGAGGCGGCAAGCACGAGAGGAGGAGGAGGAGGAGAGGAGGGAGGACCGATGATCGGTGGGATCCGTTGCGTCTGCACGCGTGCGCCCACAAGGATCGGCTCGTGCGAAACCAGTTCGCAAGCGGGAGAGCGCGCGCGTATATCGCCCCGTATATCTACGATAACGGAGCCGCAAAGGGATACCGTGGCAGCTTTTTTCCAACTTTTTTTTTTCCGTCGAGGCAAGCGCCGCGCTGGCTGCCACTACCAACGTTGCCGAATAATCGCTATCGATACGTAATTTTTTTCTTTTTTTCGGCGGGCCGCCGATTAAGATTCCGCGCGTTGTCGAATCCAGTCTCAGCGGTTCTTAGAACGCTTTTAATCCATCGCGAGTCTGCCACCACCGTTTCTCAATCTCCTTTGCTTTCGAATCTTTTTCGAGGGACCAGAGTGTCGATATTATTTAACAGAAATTCATATATTTCTGACGTGTAAATTTTTGATGAAAATAGAGAGAAAGAGAGAAAACAACAATAATCTATACATCAGAACGTTTGTTTCTATTTTAAGATTTATGTTAACATCATCCTTTTTTGTTTTATATAATTCTAATGATGCGAGATATTTTTACAGTATTACTTGTGTTAGCCAGAAAAGAAAAGATTCTCTTCCTTTATTAAGTAAACCTCCTCAAACCTCTACAGCAAAAAGTTCCATTGAAAATTTGAAACGAGTAATTATTATTATTAGACTCAAATTTTGACGATGATTCTTTTATAATTCGTGAATTTTTTACTTATTACAGTTACCAATGTACCGTAAGAACGACGTTTAAAGTATACACTGTCATAATAAATAGCGGGGACCAGCAACGTAATAAAAACGAAAAAGCTATGAAACAATTTCTTGCAACACGCCGAGTAATACGGGTAGCATAATCACGTGTTAAAAAGCGGCTCGATCTATTCCGATTAATAGCGTCACAAAATAATTATGAAAACATTATAAACAATTTGAAACTATCAAGGGTGCAATTTAATATCATCCAAGCTAGTCGGGAGAGCGCATTTCGTTAATGAAGGAAAATGAAGTGGCGCGGCGGCGCAATTCGTGTGGACGTTACGGAAACTAGTTGGGTAAAAAGGCTTTTCCTCGACGACCACGTAATACAGCTCGGATAGCGCGAGCAAAAAACCTCGCGGAAGAATGCGAGCGGCCGATTAAAAGTCAGCAGTGGCGACGGCAGAGAAGGGACGAAACTTTGCAGCACGGCTTATAGCCCCTTGGACGCAAAATATTCGGAACGATCGGCGACGGGGCAGCAACTGGACCGGACCGGAAACTCCCGGCGTTCCTGATTAATAACCATCGTTGTCGCTGTAGAACCTTGGCGTGGTGTTTTTTTTTTTTTTTTTTTTCATAAGCGAATGCTAACGGTTCCTCTTCGAATGGACTTTCACACGAGATGCGACACTTTACTCGAGTGACGACGGCGATGACGAGGTTTTTTACGTTAGCTCCAACTTATTTTGGCAGAAATTAATCATTTTTAATAAATGCATGGAAACAAATTTCTAAATTAGACGTTGCGAGTAAAAGATTTTTTTTCCTTGCGTAATCTTTTATAATAATTGCGGCATTAATTACAGAAATAACATACATAACACGGCAACTTGCTTAATATTTCTACAAACGCACACAAAGTTGTGCGGTACAAAAAAAACTTAAAACAAAATAGTCGCTTGATAATTTATCCAATTATCACAAATAGCATGATTATTCCATCTGAAAAGTTTTTCAAAGCGATTTTCCCAATCAAATACTCGTGTCTCTCACAATTAAGTCATTCCGTCGAATTATCATTACAAATATCCGTCGCGTGGCTTGCTCCATAAAAACTTGGCTCTCCGGTAAAAAGAAAATGGAAAGTAAAAACCTCATCCCTATTCGATGCGTGCCAGCATCCGGCCGCGAAAAATACTGCACGCTCAATTAACTCTCCGGCGCGCCGACTGCGCGCTACGATCCGAATGTCATTTTCTTCTTTCCTCGCCTTACCCGACCAATCGCACACCCGCCGTACATAAAACACCTAGCTCTACGCATGTATTACAAAAATGCATTTTTACTTCCTTCCAAACGTCGTCGTCGTCGTCGTCGTCGTTGTCATCCGTTGTCGGGCTCTTAATGAGAGAAAGGTGCTTTATTAGAGCTTATTAGAGTCACTCGTATATAGACGTCGTACTTGCGCACCTACGTTTATATTAGTCGATATTTATTTATTGAGAAAAAAAAGAAGAGAAGTTTAGAAAAACACAAGTGCATCGTTAATTAGCAACGGTATTTATTTTTTTCCACCTGCGCTCAACCGGCAGTTGATTACGTACGGTTTTTGTGCGTATTTCGCGAGCTTAATTGCAATTACGTTGGAGTGATATTTTTTGCACTTTTTTAATTTTTAAAAACACTACCGATGTCTAATAAACATTTTAGAAGTATATAATTTCAAATAAAATTTGATTTTTTTCAATATTTTTGATAAAAATTTTTCAATAAATAGTATTTAGAGAAAAGACAAATAAAAAGATATATATTTTACTATAAAGATTTTTCCAAAATTTCTACGAAAAATCAATCACGATATAATAATTCATTATATAAACGCAAAGAAAAGCTCAACTTCCGTGTGCGTAAGTCGACTATTCATAATAATCATCTAAAAAAGAGTTTTAAGTATTTGAAGAGCCAAAACCAATGGATTGTGGACGTGGAGGTGCATCTACGCGTGGGAACCGAGTTCTTGCAACGCCTTTCTCGAAACTACTCTACGAGGTAACAGAAGTGACGTGACAATTCGCGAGGCCTTCCATTGTTATGAGAGAGGCGCATTGGCCACGAGTGCACGCGAGAAGTACTGCTGATTTGATCTGTCACGGGTTGGCATCTCTCGCGCTTGTGCCCATAAGCACGGAGACCATAGAGGTATGCGGTGATTGGTCATTTTTCACGACTATGCACGCGAAGACTCCTGCTCGCTCGTGCCTGACCGTCATTTAGTTTCCACTTGAAATTAAAGTTTTTGGAGATAACAAATGCGAGTTATAGCGCATTCTTCGCGAACGTAGGAAAATCGATAATGAAGATTCTCATATATTCAAGGGAAATGCGGAAAGACAAGTACGGTTATTCGGCATACCAGGTCAATGGATGAATTGTTCATCGAAGATTTTGCAAAAAATCCGATAAAATTCATTGAAATCAAACGATGCTGTTTGCTATTGTGCACGAGTATGAATGAATATTCATATGAATGATTATCATGTTCATTTGAAATTAGAAAACGAAATAATTTAAAATGAGAAGAAGAAAATTTATCAACAAATCTGTTATGATGATTGAACACTTAAATTCGTTTGACGGATGCATTATATTATATTATGATCAAAGACGCAATCTCAAAAAACGATAAATCTTTGAAAAATAAGGATTTCTCATCGTAAAAATAAATCGATAGAGACAATAATACGGCATATCCCTACATCACGCGGTGGCAACGCGTACGCACACAATGCACCTCTCTGAAGAATTTTAAACGATCATAAACATCTCATTCGCGTAACTATACTTTGCGATGGTGACGACGACGACGACGACGACGACGACGACGACGACTCTTCATTATTATAACTGCTCCGTTGCAGTGGCTGAGTTAGCCTCGATTCTTGGTTTCGCGAAGCCGAGTAGAAAAGCCGTGTGTGCGCCTCCGATCTCCGATGAAAAAATTTCGCGGAAAAACGCGCGCGACGACTCACCTGGGTAAAAGCGCGCTCGCATAAAATTATTTCGAAATACTCTCGAGAGTCGAGTGTGTGTTATACCGCGCGAAATCTCGGCGCAGCGCGAAGATTAATTTCCATCATCAATTATCCAGAGAGTGAGAGTGTATGTGTGCGCTTGACGATGTGATACAGAGCGACGCACCACCACTGCCTAATTAACGATTCAATTTGAGCGCATCGCGCGCGATCTTTCGCGGTTGGCCTTGGCATGAAACGAAGAGAGAGAGAGAGAGAGAGAGAGAGAGAGAGAGAGAGAGAGAGACGTTTAGCCTCGTTTTTTCTTTTTCTTTTTTGTCTTGGAAAGACGGATATCTTTTATGATCGTAGAGCAATAGACTTTTTCTTCGTTTTTTTTTATACATCGATGACTCTTCGTTTGTGCGGTTCGGAGTGAAACTATGCTTGGGAGGGTATTATTGCAGCTCTACTTCGATCATGGGTCTCTTGAGTCGAGCAAAGTCACCCGTACGTGTTACGTTGAAGATGCGATTGAGTAATTCTTTAAAAAGAGAGAAAAAATACGTGAATGATGCTTACTCGCACTTATTTATAAATGAAATCTAATTAATATAACTTGATATTTTTATGAATTATATACAGTTATTTTCGAAACCATCGTGCTAATTTATTACTATACTCACAAAGATAGACGCGTTGTTAACTTTAACAAACCAATTTTAACTCGAAAAATACGATCACGTTGCCATCTATGGATATAATAGAGACTTTTTTAAAACGTAATCGTGCAAAATTATTTGTTTTATAACAGAAATATTTTTTTCGATAAAGCCTCATATTTCAAATGATTGTTCAATTAATAGCATAATTACATTGCATGTACTGTTTTAATCTATAAATTTTCCAATTGAACAAGTTACTTTTATCAGATGTATGTAAACAAAATATGATATCAATTACTAATATTTAATTCACAATTTCTAAAAAATTCATTAAAGTTAAATTTGATCGATTTTTTCTTAAACCAACATAAAATTGGTATTAAATACATATAATACAACATAGTGTATATTTTCATTCATTACGAATAAAAAAATGAATAAATACGTGCGCGTTTCAAACATTAAGCATGTTAAATGCACTTCACGTTCATTCATGAGAAACTATAATTTCAGTCAAATTAACATATTACGTTTTCTTTCTCTCTCTTGTAAGTGAGTCATCTCGTATCTCTCCATTCTTTGAAGATCGATAACGGTTTGTGTATACAAGCGTGTATATGAGAAAATCCGCGAAAAATTGCTCAAAATGTGGCATGAACACTTTTTTGACATGCAACATATTTTTTCAAATGTTTCAAAAAACAAAATTAAAGTAGAAGGAAAGAGCTTTAATTTCTGCTAAGGCACGTTTAAAAAGCTTAATTTTTTGCAAAGTCATGAGAATTTTAAAAGAAGATTTTCAAAATTATCACCAAAAACTTGTAAAAGTGAATAATAATTTTAAAGGATTTTTTCTATATGTTTTGGAGTCTTGTCTTAAAATGCTCATAACTCCGTGAAAAATTGAGCTTTTTTGACCATATTAAGCTCAAATTAAAGCTCTTTTCTTCTACTTCGATTTCGTTCTTAAAACTTTTTCTGAAACTTGATGATTCAATTTGGCAGCCATGTAAAGACAATCCGAATTTTCACGAAAAAAAAGTTTTTGACTTTTAATGCTTGCCACGTACATGTGCCACTCGATAAACTTGGAACCCAGATGAAATAGTGTTCAGGAAGGTATATCGAAGCTAAAAATCTGAGACACAAAGGTGTGCTCCAAAAAAAATTTTATCCGTTTTTTCATGTCCCTTTTTGAGCAATTTTTCGAGGATTTGCTCATATACTTATACGCAAGCGTCATCATCCAAAGCAATAAATAGAAACCAAGATTGAGAGATGGACAAAGCAAAAATCAAGTTTTCATACGATGAAATCGCGATTGGTTTTGAACGGGTAGGCAGAAGCACGAGCAAAGTAAGCACAAGGAACCGGCTTTGCGTGCGTGTACCATTCTCAAGATACAAACCTGCAAGTCTGCGCATAGAAAGTAACGTTATAAATTACACTGTCTCTCTCTCTCTCTCTCTCTCTCTCTCTCTCTCTTTCTCTCTTTGCTTGATTTCGCGCCTCATTCCCGTATGTTTTACAAGAATGAATGTTATGCTCTGCGTTTTCGTTGATTGCGGAAAAGGAGTGAGATACACAATATTAGTGAATAGTGGAACAACGATTAATTATTTTTTTTCGAAACAATGAAAGTAGATGTTATATTAATAATTTTGGCACATTAGTGCGGTGCATTACTATTCCATATCATTATAGTGCTTGTACTAGTATATTAAAACTACTCCCAATGATATATATTTCCTCGAATGATATTAATTATTTATTCCAAGTAGGTGAAACTTTTTTTTACCTATAAAACTCTTCATTTTTACAAAAAATAGTTATCAAATTAAAAAATTTCATCAAAGAATCAATTCTTAATAAATGAAACTTTCTTTCCATTCCGCATTCTTCATTTTTTGAATATACTTAACAAATTATAAAATTCGAGTAAAAAGTTCCAAAAAAATTCATCTCTATCTTTTGAAATTAGAGAACATTTAAAAGAAATGAAACAATAATAATAAATATTATCGATCAGATAAGATGTTATATTTAATTTGAATGAGTTGAGCTGATCATTGAATAGAATATTTTTTGTGTCCTTACTGAATTTCAGTTTGATTTGTTGTGCAAGTATCACAAAAACCGATTATCTTACATATTTTAAAATATTTTTAGGAGAATGTTTTTTGAAAAAATTATTTAAAGAAATCTCGAAAGTTAAGTTAATTGATTGTTGGGCTATATACATAAGTAGATAATGCTAAATTATGAATAATACTTCCTCATTTTTAATAATTTTCTGCAAATTATGCTCGATAGCTTAATTAAAATTGCTAATGTGAATCTCCACATGAAGTAATACTGCAAAATTCTCATCATAAAATGAAAAAAAAAAAAAAAATATTTCGAAACTCCTCTTAACTCGCAAGTATTTCCCATCCAGAATACGTAGCGAGTATTATAAATCTGATGGCAGCTTATTAAATTGTATAGCTTCGCTCTCTCGCCCTCTCTCTCTCTCTCTCTCTCTCTCTCTCTCTCTCTCCTCTCTCTCTCTCTCTCTCTCTCTCTCTCTCTCTCTCTCTCTCTCTGTCTAACTCGCTCACAAATATACGTTTTTCCCTTACACCAGTATATGGCAAACCCATTGTGTATATAAACGCCACATGGATATTCCAACTAAGTACCTCGAAAACCTAAAAATGCGGGAAAAGAAACATCAAAATGATTCTATAAGTATATTAGGGGGATTCGTACAATACCTAGCCAACATAAGAATTATGTGGGGAATTGGCATACGATTCCATCGTTTATGCGATGTTGCGTTAAAAAGTTTTTCTTTTTTTAAAGACTTGAATACACATTAGATTTTGAATTGATTTAATTATCATAAACGCGTACACGCACATAATGCGTAAATGAATAAATAAATAAATAACATAATGCGTCCACGTTTAAAAAGTGAATTTTTTACTATTTTACAGAGAAAGAATTAAGAAATTTTTGAATTTTTACGAATTAAAATTCAGAGTACTTAATTCAATTGAACTTGTAAGTTAAAACTTGCTCGATTAATTTCACCAGTTTTAAACAAATTCTTTGAAGTCCGTATCGACGATAAAACTTTATTTAAATTTAATTCCACGTGTTTTCGCGCCCAGTACAGGTCTTTTTGCTTCTTAACGATTCTCCGATTAAGGAGATGCGTTTTACAGCATTACCGTGCGATTTCTAGTCTCAACACTTTCTCTGGACCCCTCGAAAATCACGTTTCTCTTCCTCATTTCGCATTTTAAAACCTGTCTCTATTATTCTCTTCGAGTCATTCATTTTACACGTGTGTATACACTTTGGAAGATTTGAGTAATGTTTGGCCTTTTGAAAAAACTTTAGCTTGCCAGCTGAGAGCTCCTCTTTAACTTATCTTAATATATATTGTAATCTTATATTTTTGTAATATTTCTTTAAGAGTTTGGTTTACGATATCTCCGCGTAGTTTTGAGTTCACTTCGCCTCAATGTTATCATGCAAATAGAGGTACTTATTATCAATTTAAAAATACTTTCCCAGCTGCTTACTAGAAACTCTTAATTCAATTGTTTTAATAATTTGAAGTGTATAACTGATAAGCGATAAAATTTTTTGAATCATTGAACCTTTTTTTCAATCGAACAAAAAAGTACTGTTAAAAATTAACAAATATCTACGATAAAAAATTCGCCAAAAAAATAAAAAATAAATGATGATTCGTACTGAACTCTTGTACCAACTAAAAATCAGTATGCAAGCGACGACCTTTCATCAGGATGATCCAGCCATTTTCATCCGATGCATATCACGAGAGACAATAATTCAGACCGTTTCATTCCAAGCATTCACTGCTGATGAGTCTATATCGATACATATTTTTGCATTGGCTTGCCTTATCCCGCTTCGAATACGTAAGCTTAGCGTCCTCTGCGTGCACGTAAAAGCTCAGTAACGTAATTTGTAATAAATAAACTCAACGCAAATCTCTCTCGTAAGCACATCGGATTTTCATACTAATCGACGCACTTCGTTACGTATTCCTCGTGTACTCAATTTTTGTAACGCAACCAGGTCCAAAACTGGATTTTGATGCTAAGTTCTTGCGGAAAAGTTTGATGAAAATAAGCGCAAGATAAGGATGTAACGTTAATGCATTTGATCATTCTTCTTTCTCAAATATTTTTAAATTCATCGCATGGTGTATTCGCCTTAGGGCTATGGAGAAAAAAATAATTCGAGCTTTATCGTTGAATGATTTTTTAATCAATATTTTCCTACTTTATATCAATTTTCATAAAAATGGTTAATTTTTAATCAGAAAAGTGTTTAAGAAATTGTTGATGAGTAAGTCAACTCATTATTGTATCGCAAAATGTTGAAAAATAATAATGGAAATTCCGAGTAAAATTAAAAATATGGCAATAACATGACAGGGAAGAAAATGATTGGTTTTTGATTAGATGTAAATTTAATAATATTCATAAATCGAGAAGTAATAATCAGAATAAGGCTGACACATAAATGGGATAAAACCATCTATTTTTACCATCGAATTTATTGAAGCTCTAAAATTAAATTGAATAAAAAATATTTGTGAGCTTCTTTAGGAGGAAGCAAAAAGATTCTAGAAAGCCATAAAATTTAGAATTTTACAGTTAAAGAAAGTTAATCCTACGACTTGAGAATTTCGATGCGCGCGAAGCTGAATTTTAATTCGTCACAATATTATCTGATTAATCGTCCTGGCAAGGAAAAAGATATATCCTTCATAAATGTATTTTTATTTTTTTACGACACGAATGACAATTATTATGAGATTTACAGCTACTATTTTTAAATAAGATATCTCATTATTAAAATTTTCTTTACGCTATAACACTCAAATTTCGAGATAAAAATCGTAAATTTCAAAATTGATGATTCAATTTTTTATGATGGAATTGACGATGCTTCGATGATTTGTGAAAATAAATTTTATGGATTATAGAGAGATAATAGTTGAAATGAATTAATATGAAAAATTTATCAACTTAATTGAGAATAAAAATTTATATAACATGTCGATTTAGTACTTTGATCATTATTCATCTTCTGAAAAATTCAGCTTTAAAATAATCTTCAAATTTTTAACGATAAATTGGAATATGACTAAAGCTAAATTATTTGATTATTTCCAGACAAACATGCACGCGTCGTTTCCATACGACGGCGGCCGGAATAGTGGCGGCGGCGGTGGCGGTGGTGGCAGTGGAGGTGCTGGCGGTGGCGGCGGCGGCGGCGGGGTGGTGGAAGCGGCGGAAGAGGCGTTGATTACGGAGCGGTGAGGCGCCCGGACGCGCTGCTGCCACCACCCGGTCTCGACCAGACCGATCTCGTACTGCACACGAGCCTCGTTGACGATCCCCAGGTGAGCGACGATGTACGTAATCACAAAAAGTCCAGATCATGTAACGCGCTGCAGCTGCTGCTACTGCTTCTTTTTTTATTTATTTCGGAATATTACTTGTTAAAAGTTTTCATTTTCGCAGTGTGCACATACATGCAAATATTGAAATTTGGACTTGTAAATATGAAAATAAAAAATTCAATAAATTAATAGTACTAACTTGGCCGTGAGATGCAGTAACTGCTAATTTTGCTGTCAGAAGTACGTATAGTTGAACTGTTACAAACGATATGAGTTTCCGTTTATGCAATAATTACATTCGAATAGTTTCGACTGATGGGATAATTATCCGGTTCCAAAATCTGTCTAGCCCGAGAAATGAATTTATACAAAGTATTCTTATTTCATCGTATTTTTCATCAAACATCGAATTTACATTAAAAAATTACAGTCCACAATTATAGTTCTAAATCTCGGTACTCACAAACGTTAAGTCGAAATGATAATTATATTATATAAGATTTTTGAAGAGTAAAAAGTGAGCACCGTAGAATTGGTGGCATTAATGATTATAGCATTTGTTCGTCAAGGCGTGATACTAGCAAATTAAACGCATCGGTCTCTAATTATAACGCGCCCAAATGCACGTTTCAAGCAATCAATAACTCTTATAATAAACCACCATTCATTTTTTTTCTTGCAGAACACAAACGTGGACGATGGCGGATTCATGAGCGACCTACCGCTTCTCAAAAGTAAGTGCTTACCTTATAATTTTCACTCTAGCTTAATTTTCATTTCTTCCTTTACAATCCCACAAAAATTCAAATAACATATCGATTTTTTGAAAAAAAAAATAATAATAATAAAATATTAGTGGGATGGGTCGTCACGAGTCGACGGAGAGTCAGTCCGGGCAGCATATTACCTGCTTATTAGCCGACAATGGGCCGTGAATTCCAGGTTCTCGCTCTCGTATGCGCGTCGCTCCTGGAATTACACGTTGTGCCGTTCGCTCCTGCCGTTCTTTTTTTTTCAACGTACTCTCCGATTACGCCAAGTGAAAAGGAGAAAGAATCCCTACCCTCAACGGCACGCCCGAAATGCAGCTTCTCTTTCCTTCTCCCTTGTTACGCGCACAGGGCAACGCCGATCTCCTCCCATCCCGTCCCGTGATTTTCCTTCTCCAGCTAATTATTTGTTTCACAATCGAAAACACCTATCATTATTTTCTGTTTGTTTTTCTCCTGTAAATCAGCTCCCAAAAAAATATGCCTGCCTGCGTTTTACTCTAACTTTTATCAATTATTTGTTGAGTATTATCAAAAATCACGAAATAAAATAGGCACACACGTATCGAGAGGTGCGAAGTTCATTCGTCAAAAGTACGCTGCTGCAAACGAGAGCTTAAATAAAAAAAGTATATGCCCGCAGGCGTATCGAATTTCGTCATTGTCATTGTAATTTCAATCGGGGCGAGATCCCGAAAAGAGGGACTCGCACACGCAGCGAGTTTTTCGGGGCGGTACTTATTCGCGCGAGTACCTAGTAGGGGTGCGCACGACGATGCCCCGGGTACAGATGGCTGTTTGTCCAACGTGTGACAGTGCGGGGTTTCATTATACGCCTTGTTACCTCCTCTATTTCTCCCATTGTATCCACCTATGTTCGAGTGTACGCGTAACGTCGGATACGTGCACCGCTCGGAGTTTCTCCGATTTCCGTGCTGGTCGACCTCCAGTTGATCTGTTCACGCATTTTCGCCAAAATATTTGTTTTTTTTTTTTCACGAATGCAGATTACGTTTTACTTGACATGTTTTTCATCGCAAAAATGAATTTGAAGTCGGGGAAAGGAAGGCGATTGTAGCTTCGTTTTTTCAATAATTGCATGGGGTAGTCTGAAAAAAAAACTATTTGTAATTCAAGATTATTTTCTGTTTTTAGATTTACATTTCTATATGGAGTGTTTTGATCGTTATTGATGATAGGTTTCTTCGTTTGGGGGACATTTTATTTAAAATAAAAATAACACATTTTATCATTCAAACGAACATTCCAGTAAGAAGCCATGTAAGTTTAATAATTAAAAGCCTACAGAAGAAATCATTTGAATTTTTTCAAGAAAGATCTTAGATTTATTTAAAGAAATTTGATAGAAATAAAAAATGGTTCAGAAAGTTAAAGAAAAAACCCTGTCAATATCCAGGACCATTACAATCAACTAAATCGATTTACAGAAGACTCAGCGAGTTTTCAAAGCATTGAGTCACGTGGACAAAAAAGCGCGGATCAATCTCTCAAAGCCCTCGCGGAACGCCGGACGATCGAGCTGCTACGGCAAATATATACAAAAGTGCAGAGCGAACGCGGATAGCCCTTGAAGCGCCGCGCGTCCCCTGCGAGCCAAACGAAAGAATAAAAACGACTCGGGGCAAAAAAGCGCTTTGGCAGCTCGTGGCAATTGCATAACCGGCTCTTCACGAGAAGAAGAACGGAAGCGAATCTCCGCTAAGAAAAGAAGAGTCGATCGCTCCCTCTTGAATACGCACCGCCAGAGAGACGCAAGTACACGCGTGCGCGCGCCTCGCACGAGCAAAAACTTAATTCACCGACTTGGAGACTTCTTGGGGCCCCGACTCGACGCACAAGAATCGTAGAGGGAGTGACGTTGAAAAATTTCTCCGGTAATCGCGCTTATCTCTACTCGCTCCCCCCGATCATCGAGCGAGAGATGTGTGAGCGTACGTGGTACGTTTGCTGTGCCTACGAAATAACTTTTATGGAATATTCTGTTAAAATGAGTGAAAGTTCGCGAAATGGATGACCCACCCTTATATGGATTTCAGTCGTACGCGACAACAATAAATATCACAAATATTCGGCTAAGTCATCGAATATATACTTTTAATCAACTCGAAACGTATTTTTATAAAAATTGAAAACAAAATGATTCGAAAATATTTTTTATAATGCCGTTGCAATGGATGAGTAAGCGCTGCTAAACAGTCCTTACCATTAGTTCGCAAAAAACACAAAAAAACTTTTAGATGCTTCTTTCGCTGATTACCCTCCGGTTGAGTGCGACAAAAAAGACTATAACAGCTTTATACGGGAATAGAAGTATGAATTTCCGCAAAAGTGCAGGAGTATGCAATTATGAGCTACTGCAGAACTACTCTGTAATAAAGTTACTACTACGAAATCAGAAAAAAATGTATGCAATATAATTAAAATAAGTTAGAGTAGCTGTAGTGGTATAAAAATTTTTAACTCTTGCAAAAGTATTTTAAATACTCGAATGATTGATAATTATTCAATTTAATGACTACCCACAAAGATAAAAAGAAAAAAATTTTTTTTGAGTTCATAAAGTATAATTATATCAAAATCAAATGATTATACGTAATTTCAATTACAGAATATAAAAAAATTAAAAAATGTATGATCAAAAAGTCTACAGGGTTTAGTCTGAAATCCATCAGATAAATTTTCTCCAGCTGATAATTCGAAAATTAAGCTTGATTTATAATAAAAGACATCGCGTATTTTCGTCACGATATAGTTACCCGCAAAAGGTTTCGCAAATCACCGCAAATCTCAAAAATTAGCCTCAAAACGGAGGCTATTGTCTCGGACAATTCAACCGCTCGCTCCGCTTACGGCTGGGTTAACGAGAAAATTTTCCCAGAAGTCGTAGATATGAAAAAAATATTAATCAGCCGAAAGCACCGACATCCGACAAGCCTTCCACGAAAGCTTTCTTCGAGAGCACTGGCAAGTGAAATTCACGTCACGCGCGCGCGTGGCTCACCTGCCCGCGGAAAGCCCAGCACCGCTGGCGAAAAGAAAAGCGCCAAGCAGCAGCGCCGCTGACTCACACAAATGAATCAGCAGCCAGCCTCGTTTTTATTCGCGGACCTCCTTCTCTCCTCCCTATTTGTATTTACCTCTTTGGAGATATAAAGAATTCTTATCGGACGTTTTATTTATTTATTTTTTTTTTATTCTCGTACTTTATACGCTTACGTATGGAGATCCCGGAGTGCTTCTTTTTTCGTTATTCAACGTACTCTACGTGAGCAATGAAACAGAGTGAGATATGGAGTACGAGGTGGAAATTTGCTCCGTACCTCGATATGTAGGTCAAGCATAGATATTTAATTTGTTAGCAAATTTTGCCAATAATGATACAGACTTGTAAGAAAAAGTTCATTACTTAACATATATTTGATATTTTTTTAAAATATCACAGTATTTTGGCTGAGTTCTTTGTATTCTTGAATAATTTTCACCGAAGCACGATAAAAATGTTAAATATTTTTTCCAATCACTTTATATTCAAATACTGTTTAATAATTTAATGAAAAAATGTTATCTACAGCTGTAATGAAATACGTTAAATTTCATAGTCACAACTTGTTTCTCCTAAGAGTAAAGAAAAATAAAACTTAAACATGTAGATCTAAATAGATTATCAGCTGGATATTTTTGAGGGTTCTAGAGGATTCGTTACGGTAGCGGCAATACGTGCGCACCGCGCCCAAGCGACGAATCGCGTACTTCTACATATAATTGCTTAATTTATCTTTGTGTTTGCTTTAATCAAAATCATCCATCATTCCATCTATTTTGGTTGATTTCTGACACTTAACTATATCCTTACGTGCCACGCGCAATACGCCAAAACGGCGAAGCAACTACGCTCTTTACTTTCGAAAAGAAAAACATGCGACGAAATTCATATGGCTATACGTGCACGCGATGGGTTATCGCGCCGATGACGCGTACGCGCGCGGCAGACTCGCGAGGAGATGAAGGAGACCGATTGAGCCGTTCCTAGAGGAGGAGAAAGGAGAGATACGACCAGTGAGATTCGGACGACTTTCCACCGTTCTCTTTGTCCTACGTAGATTTCCATGTACGCGCTTTTCGCTTTTCGGCATTGAAGGACCCACGCTAGTGACTTCCTTATTTTCTTTTTTTTTCTTTATTCATTGTATTTTTAGAAAGTAATGCACACGGGTGACCATGTAGTTAGGACGCTATTGGCGAAAGCGAAATGCTTGATTCGCGATCACGACGTTATAGGTTTCAAGGTCATAAAACTTTTCGGGGACACGCGTCAAAACTTATGCATTTTGTCTTTTGCAGTCCCTTTCTCCTCGCTTCTGCAAGCCACGTTGCATTTTAAAAATTCGCCAAGAGTTTATGAAGACAATTGGCCGTAAAGTACGTGGAATTTATTGGAAGTACCGGAGAGATACGTAAGCAGCACGTAAGCGCGAGCCGAGATTTTCGAGCTCGCTTTTCTATCGGGCTACCTTATTTTTGTACTGATTTATCCCTCCGCGCGCGAGAGCGTTCACTTTTATTTCATCACGACAATCAACTTTTGCGAGCGTAAATTCATGTGATTTTTCGCTTTCACCGCTTTATTCGGCTCAACTTCACTTGAAACGTCGCGCACGCTTGGAAATATTTTAACATTTTAATTATCACGAGATTTGTCAGATAGTAGTCTTAAAAACTCGTAAATTTTCTCTTTTACTAATTTGATAACGGTTTTTGAGAGTGACTCGAAGAATTTATATTCAAGTGTGATCTCGCACAACCGATGACGAAGGAGAATTTAACGATTACGAACGTATCGATATCGATTGTTAATTTATTATAGCACCCGATAGAAAAAGAAGAGCCACCTTAAGCTGTCAAAAATTCAAGGCAAGTTCAAGTTTCTCATGGAGAAACTTGAACTTGCGTGCGTGCATCATTAGAATTTCTCGTGCAGCCAAGATACCGTCCCTACAACTCAATCTCCGAGCTTTCAATTTCCCGCGGCATGCTTCTAAGTTTTTCACCTGTCGAGCGCGATAGAAGCGCAGCGCCACAACATTGATATTCCGCGAACATCGCGCGCATCGAGATCTCCATTAAATTCCCCCGCCGTCCGAGGTACGATTTATTCGACGGGGCATCTTGAGAAAAACGGTACGCGTGTGTGTATTTACAAGCGACGAGATGGACCGATAGGCAAATTATTCTGCGGGGCGCCCGCGCGTACTGCTCAAAGAATGAGAAAAAGTAACGAGGAGAAAGAGGTAAAAGCTGTAGGGCTCGCGGGTGAAATGACGTTTCAATTACGCGCTAAATCAGGCCGATGATTTGCTCGTCTGCCGTACCGTTAAAACCAGATTAATGGCCGCTGGTGTTTACCGCCACGCGAGATGCAGAAAGACTCACTGACTTCTTATGTATACTTGACGCATTTATTTATTGCCCGCAGCTAAGAGAGAGAGAGAGAGAGCGATAGAGAAGACAATTGGCAGTCTTCTTTTTGGCTCGCAAATTAATCGTTTTCCAGGCTCTTCTTCTTCTTTTGTTGTATTTTTCTAAGAACAATTTTTATTTTTTTTTTTTTCATCAAATTCTTTAACAATTAAACTATACATTAATATTAATTTTAAAAAACCAGCTCCAAATTAAATTTTAAATAGTGATTGAATAGAATTTTTTAATGTTCACATGTATTGTCATAAATTGACACTCACGTTAACGATACATAATAAGCTTTAAAAATGTAACCAATCAAATTCATCATTCCTTAATACGCACGTTATTCTCGAAGTCTCAATAATAATTGAACTCGAAACTACAGGATCCCAATTAAAAGAATCAATATTGATACAGGATTGACCCAGTAGAAACTGATCGAGAATTCGAGATGAATTGAAAATTGACTTCCAGTTTATATATGTTTATGTATTCAAATCGTAGATCAAATAGAATAAATTTAAAAATTCATGTATACCATTAACGTGATGAAACATTAGCGAACCGCTAGCGAGGCTGAGAAAGAAGGAACACAAATAAATAGCACTGTACACATATCGTTTCACACATTAATTTCAAACGAGTTAAAAAAACTGAGCAGACAAATAGCCCCGTCTATGTTACCGGTATGCTAGCAGCTCGATAAGGAAAATGGCTCGGACCGTCTTTTCGAGTAGTCCGTCGATCGAGCTCAGCGCCAAATCCGACGATCGAGTTCTTGCCGGTTTTCCCGTGGCAGCAGCAGCAGCAGCCGCCCCGGAATTAGTAGGTAATTACTCACGAGGTTCGGCTCGTGTGTAGGTTTGTTGCAGCACGCAGCAGTAGCAGCAGGCGCGCATCGATGTCGGCCGGTGTGAACAAATAGTTGTTTGTTCCGCGAGAGGCAGAGTTATGATGTCGAAAGGCGGGAGGCGTGGAAAAAAATGCGAAAATGGACTCGAAGTCTAGCTATCTAGCGGACGGTAGATGCGTTGATCGGCAAGTAGATCGAGCTTCACGTATTTTACCGTAAACTCGTGGTTGGTGCCGATTTTATGGATGCAAGATGGTGCTATAGAACCGAACTGGTATTTGAAATGACACTACTGGTATGGCTTTTTCATTTGAATCAGACAACCATGTTTACCTTAAAGCCTGTTTCAATTTTCCAAAGAAAATTTATTTCAAAAAGCATAATAAACTTGCACGTTAAGTGCAGCCAGACGAGGTGCTCTGATTGAAAGAACCAAAAATTCCATTAACCATTCGAACCACTCGCAAGCTTGTTGTTCATTCATTCGCTAGTCATTCTATCCTTCATTTGGCGAGCTACTGCGAATTTTCAAAGCCAAGCTGACGTCTTGATGAGTCATCGAGGCACGACGGAAATAAACATTTTCCCAACGCGACACGCGATTCGCTCGATGCCAAAATAAAAAACTTCCTCGCTCGATCCTCGCACATCCGATCGCTTCAACTCCTGCTCTATTGCTCGTAATTTGCCAATATCCTTGGCTTCGGCTAGGCGACGCGTGCATGCGACACGCACCGAATTTTCTCCTCACGTGTCGAGGCGGGTTGTCACGCGTGAGCGAGCGGGCACCCCTAATCAATGTCGCCGGAAACGGACCAATCGGCTTCCTCCGATCAACCGATTGGAGAGCCAGCCCCTTCCTCCGCCCTTGAAAAAAGGCTTTCTCCTCGGGCAGTGCCCTCCGGCAGCTCGATCGTTAATTGCATTACACCGAGGGCAAGGGATTTCACGCGGCAGTGGCGTCGTCGAAGACCCCCCACGAGCAAAAGGATGGCCCGGTGAGTCGTGCGTCGCCGAATTCGTTTTCGTCTCTACAAAGAGCAACCAAGTCACTCGCTAATTGTTTGAATTCCAGGGGCGGAGTATTGGCAGCTTCGTTATTTTTTCTTGAGAGTAGACGCACCGAGTGGTAAAATGGCGTGAGCCTCGATCCACAATGTTCAATTATATAGTTTGGCCATGGAGTGTCGATATTGATTTTATGAATTGATTAAGAAAAGCATCGACTTCGATTAACAGGTCTCAAGAAAAATTGAAAACTCATGTTTTTTCTAAAAAAACGTAATTACGCCGTTGTAATATAAAATATATAAAGTTTAACGCATGAAACCATTTATTTCGCGCAGTAATGCGTCGAAAATGTCGGCAATGAAACTTCAATACGTGTCAGCTAGAAAAATAAAATTTCTACGAGTACCTCTACAATAATTGAAAATCTCTTTTTTTCGAGCTTTCTACGGAAGGATCACGGGTAGGCAGTGAGTCGTGCGCGATTTTCACCTACAAAGCAGCCGGTAAGAGACAAAAAAATAACCCGTGGACTTTCGAGCACGTGCGCGTACGTATGAAAAAAAGTTAATTGAACACGCATTTATAATTAATCGAGGGCCCACGAAGTTCTCGAGAATGAGATCGATAAGCCAGCAGCCGCTCGCAAGCATTGCGCAACGTATTTTCAACGCCCCAGCCAATAACCTCGATCTCCCGTCGATACCGCGTACTATTCGGTTTCGACGACGAGTCAAACTACGCACTAGATGAGAAAGCCCAAGGAAAGAGAGAGAGAGAGAGAGAGAGAGAAAAAAAAATAACAGCGACGCGCCACTTCATTCCATAATTATTTTTGAGATTAAAATTGTTTTGCACATCATTCATCTCTTGCCACACGTAAGTTTCCGCAGTGTGTTTCAGGTGGTTATTTGCTTCTAGAAATTACGCTCCGAGCTTACGTCACGCGTGTGAATCTTTGACTTTTATGTGCAATCCTCTCTCTCTCTCTCTATCCACGATGATATGATTATACATTTAATGTTTTAATGGGAAATTAATAATAATAAATGCCTGTCGATTTAATGTTTATGCAACCGCTGTGGCACAATTGCGCGCTCGGCGTGCATTCTCATGCGGCATTACTTTATTTTTCCACGATCATTGGAAACTATTAGAACAAAAATATTATAATTAATAATCGTCCAGAAATATTCATTAGTGTAAAGATAAAATAGTTGCTCAATTTTCTCATATAATTAATCCGTCATTAACATTGTACGTTCACAGCTAACAAGGTTTAAAAAAATCGATGATTGTTTTTTCAAATACAGCCACTCCGAAACGAACAAAATTTAACGAAAAGAACGGACTTTCTCTCAATTCGAAAAACCCAACCGAAAAACCCCATCGTTCCAGAGCCGTCTGCCGATAAGTGACTGCGTTAATTATTAATGTATTATTAATTACTCGCTCGAGAGTGCGCGGTCATGTAAAAACTCGCGCAAAACTCGTTACGTGGCTCGCTCGCTGCTCACGCGAAAAAAAAGATGCCGCATGTTGCCCCGCCAAGGGAGAGAGACAGAGAAGGTAGATCCGGAAGCGACTCGAATTCCTCGTCGTGCTTGCGTGTTGATTCATCAGTAAGTTTTCTCGTAATAATCACATCACATAATCTGCTCATAAATCATTTGCAGCGGCGCTAGCGGCCGGCCCGCTTTGCCAAGTCATTAAAATCTCGGGCACCAAGGGCTCGCTCTCGCTTGTACGTTCGCGTCGTTTCTTCTTTTTTCCTCCGAAGGGCCTTCTTTGTATTTTTTTCCACTGCCGTTGCAGTGCTTGCTGATAATGATGAGTAAGACAAAATTCGTTCCAGTGAGCTTGTTCAATTTTGTTTACAAAGGCTAACGTTACCTGGGCGTTGAAGAATGCATTCAACTTGTGTTAAAGCGAGAATTAAAATTTTAGTACAATTTTTAATGTCGTATCAACGGTATCTCATAAGACCACCTGGTGAATTATTATATCAATTATAAAATAAAAGTTTCGCATTCGCAGTGGACAAGTCAACGCGTATCAAGTTCCATTCGAGTCTAGAATTCGTACCAAAAAAATATCGAATTACCAAACCAACTCTAATGTATAGATTACGACAGATACCATAAACTTTCACATCAATCAACTTCTCAATAGCTCATTAATTGATGAATGTTCAAAAAATGTCATTTAAACAAAGCGTAGGAATGAAAATTTTCATAAACTCATTGGTGGTTTCACGTCGAAATCTAAATAACGAGTGCCGTTCGAATTTTGAGCCGCGCAAAAGGCACATAGAAAGGACGTCGATGATGTTCTCGCGAAGACGGTATGTTTCTCACATCTTCTCTGGCGCTCCTGACATACATATATTCGTTAATTCCCGGTTTCGAAAAGGAGAAAATCTCGTTCCGCATTAAAAGGCATTTGGCGATGCGCGCGCGCGCGCGCGCACGCCCGTCCGATCTCGCATCGTAATAACCATAATCGCTGCGCGCTTTTGTGAGTGGGCCCCAGCAATTAGAGAACAGATCGAAAGGGGAAAGGAAGAAAGATGAGGATAGAGAGAGAGAGAGAGAGAGAGAGAGAGAAGAGAGAGAGAGAGAGGAGATCTCGCCGCCGTCGCTGCGTGAGAAACGATTGAATTCGACGTTCGGTTGACGTCGAGGACCGCTTCTCCTCCTCCCCAAAGAGCCACTCGCTCTTGTCGAGCGATCGTCCGATACGATTAACGGGATCGGGATATCCAGCCAAGAAAGAGAGAGAATCGCCTCCATATCGCCTTGTGACGACGCACGTGAGACTCGAGATCAAATGTTTTTTTTGCTCGCTTGCTTTCATTTTTTTTTCCCTCTTTTTTTGCCCGACTGTTCGTTAGACTTTTTTATCGCTTCTTCATGAGTGCTATGGTAAAATATTAGATCAAATTTGAATATAGGTATCGATCGAAGATTATGTTAATGTAAAAATCATGGAAATGATGCGCGTATTTTGGGAATGAATTGGATTCTAATCTTGACCTCGTTTTGGCGTGAAAAAAACTTTTTTTAGTTTCTAATATAACTTTAATCTTTCGGAAAAAAAATTTTAA
>JAJSSI010000245.1:0-26399 GCA_031841125.1 Acanthococcus lagerstroemiae
AAAATTTCTCCATACTATAATCATGTCTTTTTTTGGGCGAAAAAATTTTCGGGGAGCTACGGCGTCGGCGCTGGTGCTAAGTACTCAATTTTTCGAGACGAATTCGAATCCGTTGTCGAAATTGAGCTAGAGTCATTTTTTGACCCAAATTGATCAATTTTCCCAACTTTTTTGAGTGTACCTCAAGAACGGAGGGTCGCCGCCAAATGGGAACCACTTATTCGAACTCAGCGTGAAAAACTGAGTAAGAAACACTCATTAATTTGAAATTTTTGATTTTTTCAAATTTTGAAAATTTCTCCATACTATACATCATGTCTTTTTTTGGGCGAAAAAATTTTCGGGGAGCTACGGCGTCGGCGCTGGTGCTAAGTACTCAATTTTTCGAGACGAATTCGAATCCGTTGTCGAAATTGAGCTAGAGTCATTTTTTGACCCAAATTGATCAATTTTCCCAACTTTTTTGAGTGTACCTCAAGAACGGAGGGTCGCCGCCAAATGGGAACCACTTATTCGAACTCAGCGTGAAAAACTGAGTAAGAAAACACTCATTAATTTGAAATTTTTGATTTTTTCAAATTTTGAAAATTTTCTCCATACTATACATCATGTCTTTTTTTGGGCGAAAAAATTTTCGGGGAGCTACGGCGTCGGCGCTGGTGCTAAGTACTCAATGTTTCGAGACGAATTCGAATCCGTTGTCGAAATTGAGCTAGAGTCATTTTTTGACCCAAATTGATCAATTTTCCCAACTTTTTTGAGTGTACCTCAAGAACGGAGGGTCGCCGCCAAATGGGAACCACTTATTCGAACTCAGCGTGAAAAACTGAGTAAGAAACACTCATTAATTTGAAATTTTTGATTTTTTCAAATTTTGAAAATTTCTCATATACTATACATCATGTATTTTTTTGGGCGAAAAAATTTTCGGGGAGCTACGGCGTCGGCGCTGGTGCTAAGTACTCAATTTTTCGAGACGAATTCGAATCCGTTGTCGAAATTGAGCTAGAGTCATTTTTTGACCCAAATTGATCAATTTTCCCAACTTTTTTGAGTGTACCTCAAGAACGGAGGGTCGCCGCCAAATGGGAACCACTTATTCGAACTCAGCGTGAAAAACTGAGTAAGAAACACTCATTAATTCGAAATTTTTGATTTTTTCAAATTTTGAAAATTTCTCCATACTATACATCATGTCTTTTTTTGGGCGAAAAAATTTTCGGGGAGCTACGGCGTCGGCGCTGGTGCTAAGTACTCAATTTTTCGAGACGAATTCGAATCCGTTGTCGAAATTGAGCTAGAGTCATTTTTTGACCCAAATTGATCAATTTTCCCAACTTTTTTGAGTGTACCTCAAGAACGGAGGGTCGCCGCCAAATGGGAACCACTTATTCGAACTCAGCGTGAAAAACTGAGTAAGAAACACTCATTAATTTGAAATTTTTGATTTTTTCAAATTTTGAAAATTTCTCCATCCATACTATACATCATGTCTTTTTTTGGGCGAAAAAATTTTCGGGGAGCTACGGCGTCGGCGCTGGTGCTAAGTACTCAATGTTTCGAGACGAATTCGAATCCGTTGTCGAAATTGAGCTAGAGTCATTTTTTGACCCAAATTGATCAATTTTCCCAACTTTTTTGAGTGTACCTCAAGAACGGAGGGTCGCCGCCAAATGGGAACCACTTATTCGAACTCAGCGTGAAAAACTGAGTAAGAAACACTCATTATTTGAAATTTTTGATTTTTTCAAATTTTGAAAATTTCTCCATACTATACATCATGTTTTTTTTTGGGCGAAAAAATTTTCGGGGAGCTACGGCGTCGGCGCTGGTGCTAAGTACTCAATTTTTCGAGACGAATTCGAATCCGTTGTCGAAATTGAGCTAGAGTCATTTTTTGACCCAAATTGATCAATTTTCCCAACTTTTTTGAGTGTACCTCAAGAACGGAGGGTCGCCGCCAAATGGGAACCACTTATTCGAACTCAGCGTGAAAAACTGAGTAAGAAACACTCATTAATTTGAAATTTTGATTTTTTCAAATTTTGAATTTTTTACTATAATTTTGAAAATTTCTCTTTTCCATACTATACATCATGTCTTTTTTTGGGCGAAAAAATTTTCGGGGAGCTACGGCGTCGGCGCTGGTGCTAAGTACTCAATTTTTCGAGACGAATTCGAATCCGTTGTCGAAATTGAGCTAGAGTCATTTTTTGACCCAAATTGATCAATTTTCCCAACTTTTTTGAGTGTACCTCAAGAACGGAGGGTCGCCGCCAAATGGGAACCACTTATTCGAACTCAGCGTGAAAAAGAAAGTGAGAGAACACTCATTAATTTGAAATTTTTGATTTTTTCAAATTTTGAAAATTTCTCCTTACTATACATCATGTCTTTTTTTGGGCGAAAAAATTTTCGGGGAGCTACGGCGTCGGCGCTGGTGCTAAGTACTCAATTTTCGAGACGAATTCGAATCCGTTGTCGAAATTGAGCTAGAGTCATTTTTTGACCCAAATTGATCAATTTTCCCAACTTTTTTGAGTGTACCTCAAGAACGGAGGGTCGCCGCCAAATGGGAACCACTTATTCGAACTCAGCGTGAAAAACTGAGTAAGAAACACTCATTAATTCGAAATTTTTGATTTTTTCAAATTTTGAAAATTTCTCCATACTATACATCATGTCTTTTTTTGGGCGAAAAAATTTTCGGGGAGCTACGGCGTCGGCGCTGGTGCTAAGTACTCAATTTTTCGAGACGAATTCGAATCCGTTGTCGAAATTGAGCTAGAGTCATTTTTTGACCCAAATTGATCAATTTTCCCAACTTTTTTGAGTGTACCTCAAGAACGGAGGGTCGCCGCCAAATGGGAACCACTTATTCGAACTCAGCGTGAAAAACTGAGTAAGAAACACATCATTAATTTGAAATTTTTGATTTTTTCAAATTTTGAAAATTTCTCCATACTATACATCATGTCTTTTTTTGGGCGAAAAAATTTTCGGGGAGCTACGGCGTCGGCGCTGGTGCTAAGTACTCAATTTTTCGAGACGAATTCGAATCCGTTGTCGAAATTGAGCTAGAGTCATTTTTTGACCCAATTGATCAATTTTCCCAACTTTTTTGAGTGTACCTCAAGAACGGAGGGTCGCCGCCAAATGGGAACCACTTATTCGAACTCAGCGTGAAAAACTGAGTAAGAAACACTCATTAATTTGAAATTTTTGATTTTTTCAAATTTTGAAAATTTCTCCATCCATACTATACATCATGTCTTTTTTTGGGCGAAAAAATTTTCGGGGAGCTACGGCGTCGGCGCTGGTGCTAAGTACTCAATGTTTCGAGACGAATTCGAATCCGTTGTCGAAATTGAGCTAGAGTCATTTTTTGACCCAAATTGATCAATTTCCCAACTTTTTTGAGTGTACCTCAAGAACGGAGGGTCGCCGCCAAATGGGAACCACTTATTCGAACTCAGCGTGAAAAACTGAGTAAGAAACACTCATTTAATTTGAAATTTTTGATTTTTTCAAATTTTGAAAATTTCTCCATACTATACATCATGTCTTTTTTTGGGCGAAAAAATTTTCGGGGAGCTACGGCGTCGGCGCTGGTGCTAAGTACTCAATTTTTCGAGACGAATTCGAATCCGTTGTCGAAATTGAGCTAGAGTCATTTTTTGACCCAAATTGATCAATTTTCCCAACTTTTTTGAGTGTACCTCAAGAACGGAGGGTCGCCGCCAAATGGGAACCACTTATTCGAACTCAGCGTGAAAAACTGAGTAAGAAACACTCATTAATTTGAAATTTTTGATTTTTTCAAATTTTGAAAATTTCTCCATACTATACATCATTTTTTGAAATTTTTGATTTCTCAAATTTTGAAAATTTCTCCATACTATACATCATGTCTTTTTTTGGGCGAAAAAATTTTCGGGGAGCTACGGCGTCGGCGCTGGTGCTAAGTACTCAATTTTTCGAGACGAATTCGAATCCGTTGTCGAAATTGAGCTAGAGTCATTTTTTGACCCAAATTGATCAATTTTCCCAACTTTTTTGAGTGTACCTCAAGAACGGAGGGTCGCCGCCAAATGGGAACCACTTATTCGAACTCAGCGTGAAAAACTGAGTAAGAAACACTCATTAATTTGAAATTTTTGATTTTTCTCAATTTTGAAAATTTCTCCATACTATATATATCATGTATTTTTTTGGGCGAAAAAATTTTCGGGGAGCTACGGCATCGGCGCTGGTGCTAAGTACTCAATTTTTCGAGACGAATTCGAATCCGTTGTCGAAATTGAGCTAGAGTCATTTTTTGACCCAAATTGATCAATTTTCCCAACTTTTTTGAGTGTACCTCAAGAACGGAGGGTCGCCGCCAAATGGGAACCACTTATTCGAACTCAGCGTGAAAAACTTAGTAAGAAACACTCATTAATTTGTAATTTTTGATTTTTTCAAATTTTGAAAATTTCTCCATACTATACATCATGTCTTTTTTGGGGCGAAAAAATTTTCGGGGAGCTACGGCGTCGGCGCTGGTGCTAAGTACTCAATTTTTCGAGACGAATTCGAATCCGTTGTCGAAATTGAGCTAGAGTCATTTTTTGACCCAAATTGATCAATTTTCCCAACTTTTTTGAGTGTACCTCAAGAACGGAGGGTCGCCGCCAAATGGGAACCACTTATTCGAACTCAGCGTGAAAAACTGAGTAAGAAACACTCATTAATTTGAAATTTTTGATTTTTTCAAATTTTGAAAATTTCTCCATACTATACATCATGTCTTTTTTTGGGCGAAAAAATTTTCGGGGAGCTACGGCGTCGGCGCTGGTGCTAAGTACTCAATTTTTCGAGACGAATTCGAATCCGTTGTCGAAATTGAGCTAGAGTCATTTTTTGACCCAAATTGATCAATTTTCCCAACTTTTTTGAGTGTACCTCAAGAACGGAGGGTCGCCGCCAAATGGGAACCACTTATTCGAACTCAGCGTGAAAAACTGAGTAAGAAACACTCATTAATTTGAAATTTTTGATTTTTTCAAATTTTGAAAATTTCTCCATACTATACATCATGTCTTTTTTTGGGCGAAAAAATTTTCGGGGAGCTACGGCGTCGGCGCTGGTGCTAAGTACTCAATTTTTCGAGACGAATTCGAATCCGTTGTCGAAATTGAGCTAGAGTCATTTTTTGACCCAAATTGATCAATTTTCCCAACTTTTTTGAGTGTACCTCAAGAACGGAGGGTCGCCGCCAAATGGGAACCACTTATTCGAACTCAGCGTGAAAAACTGAGTAAGAAACACTCATTAATTTGAAATTTTTGATTTTTTCAAATTTTGAAAATTTCTCCATACTATACATCATGTCTTTTTTTGGGCGAAAAAATTTTCGGGGAGCTACGGCGTCGGCGCTGGTGCTAAGTACTCAATGTTTCGAGACGAATTCGAATCCGTTGTCGAAATTGAGCTAGAGTCATTTTTTGACCCAAATTGATCAATTTTCCCAACTTTTTTGAGTGTACCTCAAGAACGGAGGGTCGCCGCCAAATGGGAACCACTTATTCGAACTCAGCGTGAAAAACTGAGTAAGAAACACTCATTAATTTGAAATTTTTGATTTTTTCAAATTTTGAAAATTTCTCCATACTATACATCATGTCTTTTTTTGGGCGAAAAAATTTTCGGGGAGCTACGGCGTCGGCGCTGGTGCTAAGTACTCAATTTTTCGAGACGAATTCGAATCCGTTGTCGAAATTGAGCTAGAGTCATTTTTTGACCCAAATTGATCAATTTTCCCAACTTTTTTGAGTGTACCTCAAGAACGGAGGGTCGCCGCCAAATGGGAACCACTTATTCGAACTCAGCGTGAAAAACTGAGTAAGAAACACTCATTAATTTGAAATTTTTGATTTTTTCAAATTTTGAAAATTTCTCCATACTATACATCATGTCTTTTTTTGGGCGAAAAAATTTTCGGGGAGCTACGGCGTCGGCGCTGGTGCTAAGTACTCAATTTTTCGAGACGAATTCGAATCCGTTGTCGAAATTGAGCTAGAGTCATTTTTTGACCCAAATTGATCAATTTTCCCAACTTTTTTGAGTGTACCTCAAGAACGGAGGGTCGCCGCCAAATGGGAACCACTTATTCGAACTCAGCGTGAAAAACTGAGTAAGAAACACTCATTAATTTGAAATTTTTGATTTTTCAAATTTTGAAAATTTCTCCATACTATACATCATGTCTTTTTTTGGGCGAAAAAATTTTCGGGGAGCTACGGCGTCGGCGCTGGTGCTAAGTACTCAATTTTTCGAGACGAATTCGAATCCGTTGTCGAAATTGAGCTAGAGTCATTTTTTGACCCAAATTGATCAATTTTCCCAACTTTTTTGAGTGTACCTCAAGAACGGAGGGTCGCCGCCAAATGGGAACCACTTATTCGAACTCAGCGTGAAAAACTGAGTAAGAAACACTCATTATTTGAAATTTTTGATTTTTTCAAATTTTGAAAATTTCTCCATACTATACATCATGTCTTTTTTTGGGCGAAAAAATTTTCGGGGAGCTACGGCGTCGGCGCTGGTGCTAAGTACTCAATTTTCGAGACGAATTCGAATCCGTTGTCGAAATTGAGCTAGAGTCATTTTTTGACCCAAATTGATCAATTTTCCCAACTTTTTTGAGTGTACCTCAAGAACGGAGGGTCGCCGCCAAATGGGAACCACTTATTCGAACTCAGCGTGAAAAACTGAGTAAGAAACACTCATTAATTTGAAATTTTGATTTTTTCAAATTTTGAAATTTCTCCATACTATACATCATGTCTTTTTTTATGTCGAAAAATAATATATATGTCTTTTTTTGGGCGAAAAATTTTCGGGGAGCTACGGTCGGCGCTGGTGCTAAGTACTCAATGTTTCGAGACGAATTCGAATCCGTTGTCGAAATTGAGCTAGAGTCATTTTTTGACCCAAATTGATCAATTTTCCCAACTTTTTTGAGTGTACCTCAAGAACGGAGGGTCGCCGCCAAATGGGAACCACTTATTCGAACTCAGCGTGAAAAACTGAGTAAGAAACACTCATTAATTTGAAATTTTTGATTTTTTCAAATTTTGAAAATTTCTCCATACTATACATCATGTCTTTTTTTGGGCGAAAAAATTTTCGGGGAGCTACGGCGTCGGCGCTGGTGCTAAGTACTCAATTTTTCGAGACGAATTCGAATCCGTTGTCGAAATTGAGCTAGAGTCATTTTTTGACCCAAATTGATCAATTTTCCCAACTTTTTTGAGTGTACCTCAAGAACGGAGGGTCGCCGCCAAATGGGAACCACTTATTCGAACTCAGCGTGAAAAACTGAGTAAGAAACACTCATTAATTTGAAATTTTTGATTTTCTCAAATTTTGAAAATTTCTCCATACTATACATCATGTCTTTTTTTGGGCGAAAAAATTTTCGGGGAGCTACGGCGTCGGCGCTGGTGCTAAGTACTCAATTTTTCGAGACGAATTCGAATCCGTTGTCGAAATTGAGCTAGAGTCATTTTTTGACCCAAATTGATCAATTTTCCCAACTTTTTTGAGTGTACCTCAAGAACGGAGGGTCGCCGCCAAATGGGAACCACTTATTCGAACTCAGCGTGAAAAACTGAGTAAGAAACACTCATTAATTTGAAATTTTTGATTTTTTCAAATTTTGAAAATTTCTCCATACTATTATATATCATGTCTTTTTTTGGGCGAAAAAATTTTCGGGGAGCTACGGCGTCGGCGCTGGTGCTAAGTACTCAATTTTTCGAGACGAATTCGAATCCGTTGTCGAAATTGAGCTAGAGTCATTTTTTGACCCAAATTGATCAATTTTCCCAACTTTTTTGAGTGTACCTCAAGAACGGAGGGTCGCCGCCAAATGGGAACCACTTATTCGAACTCAGCGTGAAAAACTGAGTAAGAAACACTCATTAATTTGAAATTTTTGATTTTTTCAAATTTTGAAAATTTCTCCATACTATACATCATGTCTTTTTTTGGGCGAAAAAATTTTCGGGGAGCTACGGCGTCGGCGCTGGTGCTAAGTACTCAATTTTTCGAGACGAATTCGAATCCGTTGTCGAAATTGAGCTAGAGTCATTTTTTGACCCAAATTGATCAATTTTCCCAACTTTTTTGAGTGTACCTCAAGAACGGAGGGTCGCCGCCAAATGGGAACCACTTATTCGAACTCAGCGTGAAAAACTGAGTAAGAAACACTCATTAATTCGAAATTTTTGATTTTTTCAAATTTTGAAAATTTCTCCATACTATACATCATGTCTTTTTTTGGGCGAAAAAATTTTCGGGGAGCTACGGCGTCGGCGCTGGTGCTAAGTACTCAATTTTTCGAGACGAATTCGAATCCGTTGTCGAAATTGAGCTAGAGTCATTTTTTGACCCAAATTGATCAATTTTCCCAACTTTTTTGAGTGTACCTCAAGAACGGAGGGTCGCCGCCAAATGGGAACCACTTATTCGAACTCAGCGTGAAAAACTGAGTAAGAAACACTCATTAATTTGAAATTTTTGATTTTTTCAAATTTTGAAAATTTCTCCATACTATACATCATGTTTTTTTGGGCGAAAAAATTTTCGGGGAGCTACGGCGTCGGCGCTGGTGCTAAGTACTCAATTTTTCGAGACGAATTCGAATCCGTTGTCGAAATTGAGCTAGAGTCATTTTTTGACCCAAATTGATCAATTTTCCCAACTTTTTTGAGTGTACCTCAAGAACGGAGGGTCGCCGCCAAATGGGAACCACTTATTCGAACTCAGCGTGAAAACTGAGTAAGAAACACTCATTAATTGAAAGAGAAAACTCATAATAATTTTTGAAATTTTGATTTTCTCAAATTTTGAAAATTTCTCCATACTATACATCATGTCTTTTTTTGGGCGAAAAAATTTTCGGGGAGCTACGGCGTCGGCGCTGGTGCTAAGTACTCAATTTTTCGAGACGAATTCGAATCCGTTGTCGAAATTGAGCTAGAGTCATTTTTTGACCCAAATTGATCAATTTTCCCAACTTTTTTGAGTGTACCTCAAGAACGGAGGGTCGCCGCCAAATGGGAACCACTTATTCGAACTCAGCGTGAAAAACTGAGTAAGAAACACTCATTAATTTGAAATTTTTGATTTTTCAAATTTTGAAAATTTCTCCATACTATACATCATGTCTTTTTTTGGGCGAAAAAATTTTCGGGGAGCTACGGCGTCGGCGCTGGTGCTAAGTACTCAATTTTTCGAGACGAATTCGAATCCGTTGTCGAAATTGAGCTAGAGTCATTTTTTGACCCAAATTGATCAATTTTCCCAACTTTTTTGAGTGTACCTCAAGAACGGAGGGTCGCCGCCAAATGGGAACCACTTATTCGAACTCAGCGTGAAAAACTGAGTAAGAAACACTCATTAATTTGAAATTTTTGATTTTCTCAAATTTTGAAAATTTCTCCATACTATACATCATGTCTTTTTTTGGGCGAAAAAATTTTCGGGGAGCTACGGCGTCGGCGCTGGTGCTAAGTACTCAATTTTTCGAGACGAATTCGAATCCGTTGTCGAAATTGAGCTAGAGTCATTTTTTGACCCAAATTGATCAATTTTCCCAACTTTTTTGAGTGTACCTCAAGAACGGAGGGTCGCCGCCAAATGGGAACCACTTATTCGAACTCAGCGTGAAAAACTGAGTAAGAAACACTCATTAATTTGAAATTTTTGATTTTTCAAATTTTGAAAATTTCTCCATACTATACATCATGTCTTTTTTTGGGCGAAAAAATTTTCGGGGAGCTACGGCGTCGGCGCTGGTGCTAAGTACTCAATTTTTCGAGACGAATTCGAATCCGTTGTCGAAATTGAGCTAGAGTCATTTTTTGACCCAAATTGATCAATTTTCCCAACTTTTTTGAGTGTACCTCAAGAACGGAGGGTCGCCGCCAAATGGGAACCACTTATTCGAACTCAGCGTGAAAAACTGAGTAAGAAACACTCATTAATTTGAAATTTTTGATTTTTTCAAATTTTGAAAATTTCTCCATACTTATACATCATGTCTTTTTTTGGGCGAAAAAATTTTCGGGGAGCTACGGCGTCGGCGCTGGTGCTAAGTACTCAATGTTTCGAGACGAATTCGAATCCGTTGTCGAAATTGAGCTAGAGTCATTTTTTGACCCAAATTGATCAATTTTCCCAACTTTTTTGAGTGTACCTCAAGAACGGAGGGTCGCCGCCAAATGGGAACCACTTATTCGAACTCAGCGTGAAAAACTGAGTAAGAAACACTCATTAATTTGAAATTTTTGATTTTTTCAAATTTTGAAAATTCCTCCATAATATACATCATGTCTTTTTTTGGGCGAAAAAATTTTCGGGGAGCTACGGCGTCGGCGCTGGTGCTAAGTACTCAATTTTTCGAGACGAATTCGAATCCGTTGTCGAAATTGAGCTAGAGTCATTTTTTGACCCAAATTGATCAATTTTCCCAACTTTTTTGAGTGTACCTCAAGAACGGAGGGTCGCCGCCAAATGGGAACCACTTATTCGAACTCAGCGTGAAAAACTGAGTAAGAAACACTCATTAATTTGAAATTTTTGATTTTTTCAAATTTTGAAAATTTCTCCATACTATACATATTTTGAAATTTTTGATTTTCTCAAATTTTGAAAATTTCTCCATACTATACATCATGTCTTTTTTTGGGCGAAAAAATTTTCGGGGAGCTACGGCGTCGGCGCTGGTGCTAAGTACTCAATTTTTCGAGACGAATTCGAATCCGTTGTCGAAATTGAGCTAGAGTCATTTTTTGACCCAAATTGATCAATTTTCCCAACTTTTTTGAGTGTACCTCAAGAACGGAGGGTCGCCGCCAAATGGGAACCACTTATTCGAACTCAGCGTGAAAAACTGAGTAAGAAACACTCATTAATTTGAAATTTTTGATTTTTCTCAAATTTTGAAAATTTCTCCATACTATACATCATGTCTTTTTTTGGGCGAAAAAATTTTCGGGGAGCTACGGCGTCGGCGCTGGTGCTAAGTACTCAATTTTTCGAGACGAATTCGAATCCGTTGTCGAAATTGAGCTAGAGTCATTTTTTGACCCAAATTGATCAATTTTCCCAACTTTTTTGAGTGTACCTCAAGAACGGAGGGTCGCCGCCAAATGGGAACCACTTATTCGAACTCAGCGTGAAAAACTGAGTAAGAAACACTCATTAATTTGAAATTTTTGATTTTCTCAAATTTTGAAAATTTCTCCATACTATACATCATGTCTTTTTTTGGGCGAAAAAATTTTCGGGGAGCTACGGCGTCGGCGCTGGTGCTAAGTACTCAATGTTTCTCGAGACGAATTCGAATCCGTTGTCGAAATTGAGCTAGAGTCATTTTTTGACCCAAATTGATCAATTTTCCCAACTTTTTTGAGTGTACCTCAAGAACGGAGGGTCGCCGCCAAATGGGAACCACTTATTCGAACTCAGCGTGAAAAACTGAGTAAGAAACACTCATTAATTTGAAATTTTTGATTTTTTCAAATTTTGAAAATTTCTCCATACTATACATCATGTCTTTTTTTGGGCGAAAAAATTTTCGGGGAGCTACGGCGTCGGCGCTGGTGCTAAGTACTCAATTTTTCAAGACGAATTCGAATCCGTTGTCGAAATTGAGCTAGAGTCATTTTTTGACCCAAATTGATCAATTTTCCCAACTTTTTTGAGTGTACCTCAAGAACGGAGGGTCGCCGCCAAATGGGAACCACTTATTCGAACTCAGCGTGAAAAACTGAGTAAGAAACACTCATTAATTTGAAATTTTTGATTTTTCAAATTTTGAAAATTTCTCCATACTATACATCATGTCTTTTTTTGGGCGAAAAAATTTTCGGGGAGCTACGGCGTCGGCGCTGGTGCTAAGTACTCAATTTTTCGAGACGAATTCGAATCCGTTGTCGAAATTGAGCTAGAGTCATTTTTTGACCCAAATTGATCAATTTTCCCAACTTTTTTGAGTGTACCTCAAGAACGGAGGGTCGCCGCCAAATGGGAACCACTTATTCGAACTCAGCGTGAAAAACTGAGTAAGAAACACTCATTAATTTGAAATTTTTGATTTTTTCAAATTTTGAAAATTTCTCCATACTATATATCATGTCTTTTTTTGGGCGAAAAAATTTTCGGGAGCTACGGCGTCGGCGCTGGTGCTAAGTACTCAATTTTCGAGACGAATTCGAATCCGTTGTCGAAATTGAGCTAGAGTCATTTTTTGACCCAAATTGATCAATTTTCCCAACTTTTTTGAGTGTACCTCAAGAACGGAGGGTCGCCGCCAAATGGGAACCACTTATTCGAACTCAGCGTGAAAAACTGAGTAAGAAACACTCATTAATTTGAAATTTTTGATTTTTTCAAATTTTGAAAATTTCTCCATACTATACATCATGTCTTTTTTTGGGCGAAAAAATTTTCGGGGAGCTACGGCGTCGGCGCTGGTGCTAAGTACTCAATTTTTCGAGACGAATTCGAATCCGTTGTCGAAATTGAGCTAGAGTCATTTTTTGACCCAAATTGATCAATTTTCCCAACTTTTTTGAGTGTACCTCAAGAACGGAGGGTCGCCGCCAAATGGGAACCACTTATTCGAACTCAGCGTGAAAAACTGAGTAAGAAACACTCATTAATTTGAAATTTTTGATTTTTTCAAATTTTGAAAATTTTCTCCATACTATACATCATGTCTTTTTTTGGGCGAAAAAATTTTCGGGGAGCTACGGCGTCGGCGCTGGTGCTAAGTACTCAATGTTTCGAGACGAATTCGAATCCGTTGTCGAAATTGAGCTAGAGTCATTTTTTGACCCAAATTGATCAATTTTCCCAACTTTTTTGAGTGTACCTCAAGAACGGAGGGTCGCCGCCAAATGGGAACCACTTATTCGAACTCAGCGTGAAAAACTGAGTAAGAAACACTCATTATTTGAAATTTTTGATTTTTTCAAATTTTGAAAATTTCTCCATACTATACATCATGTCTTTTTTTGGGCGAAAAAATTTTCGGGGAGCTACGGCGTCGGCGCTGGTGCTAAGTACTCAATTTTTCGAGACGAATTCGAATCCGTTGTCGAAATTGAGCTAGAGTCATTTTTTGACCCAAATTGATCAATTTTCCCAACTTTTTTGAGTGTACCTCAAGAACGGAGGGTCGCCGCCAAATGGGAACCACTTATTCGAACTCAGCGTGAAAAACTGAGTAAGAAACACTCATTATTTGAAATTTGATTAATTTGAAAATAATTAATCATTTTTTTGAAATTTTTGTCTTTGAAAATTTCTCCATACTATACATCATGTCTTTTTTTGGGCGAAAAAATTTTCGGGGAGCTACGGCGTCGGCGCTGGTGCTAAGTACTCAATTTTTCGAGACGAATTCGAATCCGTTGTCGAAATTGAGCTAGAGTCATTTTTTGACCCAAATTGATCAATTTTCCCAACTTTTTTGAGTGTACCTCAAGAACGGAGGGTCGCCGCCAAATGGGAACCACTTATTCGAACTCAGCGTGAAAAACTGAGTAAGAAACACTCATTAATTTGAAATTTTTGATTTTTTCAAATTTTGAAAATTTCTCCATACATATATCATGTATTTTTTTTGGGCGAAAAAATTTTCGGGGAGCTACGGCGTCGGCGCTGGTGCTAAGTACTCAATTTTCGAGACGAATTCGAATCCGTTGTCGAAATTGAGCTAGAGTCATTTTTTGACCCAAATTGATCAATTTTCCCAACTTTTTTGAGTGTACCTCAAGAACGGAGGGTCGCCGCCAAATGGGAACCACTTATTCGAACTCAGCGTGAAAAACTGAGTAAGAAACACTCATTAATTTGAAATTTTTGATTTTTTCAAATTTTGAAAATTTCTCCATACTATACTATCATGTCTTTTTTTGGGCGAAAAAATTTTCGGGGAGCTACGGCGTCGGCGCTGGTGCTAAGTACTCAATTTTTCGAGACGAATTCGAATCCGTTGTCGAAATTGAGCTAGAGTCATTTTTTGACCCAAATTGATCAATTTTCCCAACTTTTTTGAGTGTACCTCAAGAACGGAGGGTCGCCGCCAAATGGGAACCACTTATTCGAACTCAGCGTGAAAAACTGAGTAAGAAACACTCATTAATTTGAAATTTTTGATTTTTTCAAATTTTGAAAATTTCTCCATACTATACATCATGTCTTTTTTTGGGCGAAAAAATTTTCGGGGAGCTACGGCGTCGGCGCTGGTGCTAAGTACTCAATTTTTCGAGACGAATTCGAATCCGTTGTCGAAATTGAGCTAGAGTCATTTTTTGACCCAAATTGATCAATTTTCCCAACTTTTTTGAGTGTACCTCAAGAACGGAGGGTCGCCGCCAAATGGGAACCACTTATTCGAACTCAGCGTGAAAAACTGAGTAAGAAACACTCATTAATTTGAAATTTTTGATTTTTTCAAATTTTGAAAATTTCTCCATACTATACATCATGTCTTTTTTTGGGCGAAAAAATTTTCGGGGAGCTACGGCGTCGGCGCTGGTGCTAAGTACTCAATTTTTCGAGACGAATTCGAATCCGTTGTCGAAATTGAGCTAGAGTCATTTTTTGACCCAAATTGATCAATTTTCCCAACTTTTTTGAGTGTACCTCAAGAACGGAGGGTCGCCGCCAAATGGGAACCACTTATTCGAACTCAGCGTGAAAAACTGAGTAAGAAACACTCATTAATTTGAAATTTTTGATTTTTCAATTTTGAAAAAAATTTTTGAAATTTTGATTTTTCAAATTTTGAAAATTTCTCCATACTATACATCATGTCTTTTTTTGGGCGAAAAAATTTTCGGGGAGCTACGGCGTCGGCGCTGGTGCTAAGTACTCAATTTTCGAGACGAATTCGAATCCGTTGTCGAAATTGAGCTAGAGTCATTTTTTGACCCAAATTGATCAATTTTCCCAACTTTTTTGAGTGTACCTCAAGAACGGAGGGTCGCCGCCAAATGGGAACCACTTATTCGAACTCAGCGTGAAAAACTGAGTAAGAAACACTCATTAATTCGAAATTTTTGATTTTTCTCAAATTTTGAAAATTTCTCCCATACTATATATCATGTATTTTTTTGGGCGAAAAAATTTTCGGGGAGCTACGGCGTCGGCGCTGGTGCTAAGTACTCAATTTTTCGAGACGAATTCGAATCCGTTGTCGAAATTGAGCTAGAGTCATTTTTTGACCCAAATTGATCAATTTTCCCAACTTTTTTGAGTGTACCTCAAGAACGGAGGGTCGCCGCCAAATGGGAACCACTTATTCGAACTCAGCGTGAAAAACTGAGTAAGAAACACTCATTAATTTGAAATTTTTGATTTTTTCAAATTTTGAAAATTTCTCCATACTATACATCATGTCTTTTTTTGGGCGAAAAAATTTTCGGGGAGCTACGGCGTCGGCGCTGGTGCTAAGTACTCAATTTTTCGAGACGAATTCGAATCCGTTGTCGAAATTGAGCTAGAGTCATTTTTTGACCCAAATTGATCAATTTTCCCAACTTTTTTGAGTGTACCTCAAGAACGGAGGGTCGCCGCCAAATGGGAACCACTTATTCGAACTCAGCGTGAAAAACTGAGTAAGAAACACTCATTAATTTGAAATTTTTGATTTTTTCAAATTTTGAAAATTTCTCCATACTATACATCATGTCTTTTTTTGGGCGAAAAAATTTTCGGGGAGCTACGGCGTCGGCGCTGGTGCTAAGTACTCAATTTTTCGAGACGAATTCGAATCCGTTGTCGAAATTGAGCTAGAGTCATTTTTTGACCCAAATTGATCAATTTTCCCAACTTTTTTGAGTGTACCTCAAGAACGGAGGGTCGCCGCCAAATGGGAACCACTTATTCGAACTCAGCGTGAAAAACTGAGTAAGAAACACTCATTAATTTGAAATTTTTGATTTTTTCAAATTTTGAAAATTTCTCCATACATACTATACATCATGTCTTTTTTTGGGCGAAAAAATTTTCGGGGAGCTACGGCGTCGGCGCTGGTGCTAAGTACTCAATTTTTCGAGACGAATTCGAATCCGTTGTCGAAATTGAGCTAGAGTCATTTTTTGACCCAAATTGATCAATTTTCCCAACTTTTTTGAGTGTACCTCAAGAACGGAGGGTCGCCGCCAAATGGGAACCACTTATTCGAACTCAGCGTGAAAAACTGAGTAAGAAACACTCATTAATTTGAAATTTTTGATTTTTTCAAATTTTGAAAATTTCTCCATACTATACATCATGTTTTTTTTTGGGCGAAAAAATTTTCGGGGAGCTACGGCGTCGGCGCTGGTGCTAAGTACTCAATTTTTCGAGACGAATTCGAATCCGTTGTCGAAATTGAGCTAGAGTCATTTTTTGACCCAAATTGATCAATTTTCCCAACTTTTTTGAGTGTACCTCAAGAACGGAGGGTCGCCGCCAAATGGGAACCACTTATTCGAACTCAGCGTGAAAAACTGAGTAAGAAACACTCATTAATTTGAAATTTTTGATTTTTTCAAATTTTGAAAATTTCTCCATACTATACATCATGTCTTTTTTTGGGCGAAAAAATTTTCGGGGAGCTACGGCGTCGGCGCTGGTGCTAAGTACTCAATTTTTCGAGACGAATTCGAATCCGTTGTCGAAATTGAGCTAGAGTCATTTTTTGACCCAAATTGATCAATTTTCCCAACTTTTTTGAGTGTACCTCAAGAACGGAGGGTCGCCGCCAAATGGGAACCACTTATTCGAACTCAGCGTGAAAAACTGAGTAAGAAACACTCATTAATTTGAAATTTTTGATTTTTCAATTTTGAAAATTTCTCCATACTATACATCATGTCTTTTTTTGGGCGAAAAAATTTTCGGGGAGCTACGGCGTCGGCGCTGGTGCTAAGTACTCAATTTTTCGAGACGAATTCGAATCCGTTGTCGAAATTGAGCTAGAGTCATTTTTTGACCCAAATTGATCAATTTTCCCAACTTTTTTGAGTGTACCTCAAGAACGGAGGGTCGCCGCCAAATGGGAACCACTTATTCGAACTCAGCGTGAAAAACTGAGTAAGAAACACTCATTAATTTGAAATTTTTGATTTTTTCAAATTTTGAAAATTTCTCCATACTATACATCATGTCTTTTTTTGGGCGAAAAAATTTTCGGGGAGCTACGGCGTCGGCGCTGGTGCTAAGTACTCAATTTTTCGAGACGAATTCGAATCCGTTGTCGAAATTGAGCTAGAGTCATTTTTTGACCCAATTGATCAATTTTCCCAACTTTTTTGAGTGTACCTCAAGAACGGAGGGTCGCCGCCAAATGGGAACCACTTATTCGAACTCAGCGTGAAAAACTGAGTAAGAAACACTCATTAATTTGAAATTTTTGATTTTTTCAAATTTTGAAAATTTCTCCATACTATACATCATGTCTTTTTTTGGGCGAAAAAATTTTCGGAGAGCTACGGCGTCGGCGCTGGTGCTAAGTACTCAATGTTTCGAGACGAATTCGAATCCGTTGTCGAAATTGAGCTAGAGTCATTTTTTGACCCAAATTGATCAATTTTCCCAACTTTTTTGAGTGTACCTCAAGAACGGAGGGTCGTCGCCAAATGGGAACCACTTATTCGAACTCAGCGTGAAAAACTGAGTAAGAAACAATCATTAAATTGAAATTTTTGATTTTCTCAAATTTTGAAAATTTCTCCATACTATACATCATGTCTTTTTTTGGGCGAAAAAATTTTCGGGGAGCTACGGCGTCGGCGCTGGTGCTAAGTACTCAATTTTCGAGACGAATTCGAATCCGTTGTCGAAATTGAGCTAGAGTCATTTTTTGACCCAAATTGATCAATTTTCCCAACTTTTTTGAGTGTACCTCAAGAACGGAGGGTCGCCGCCAAATGGGAACCACTTATTCGAACTCAGCGTGAAAAACTGAGTAAGAAACACTCATTAATTTGAAATTTTTGATTTTTTCAAATTTTGAAAATTTCTCCATACTATACATCATGTCTTTTTTTGGGCGAAAAAATTTTCGGGGAGCTACGGCGTCGGCGCTGGTGCTAAGTACTCAATTTTTCGAGACGAATTCGAATCCGTTGTCGAAATTGAGCTAGAGTCATTTTTTGACCCAAATTGATCAATTTTCCCAACTTTTTTGAGTGTACCTCAAGAACGGAGGGTCGCCGCCAAATGGGAACCACTTATTCGAACTCAGCGTGAAAAACTGAGTAAGAAACACTCATTAATTTGAAATTTTTGATTTTTTCAAATTTTGAAAATTTCTCCATTATATACATCATGTCTTTTTTTGGGCGAAAAAATTTTCGGGGAGCTACGGCGTCGGCGCTGGTGCTAAGTACTCAATTTCGAGACGAATTCGAATCCGTTGTCGAAATTGAGCTAGAGTCATTTTTTGACCCAAATTGATCAATTTTCCCAACTTTTTTGAGTGTACCTCAAGAACGGAGGGTCGCCGCCAAATGGGAACCACTTATTCGAACTCAGCGTGAAAAACTGAGTAAGAAACACTCATTAATTTGAAATTTTTGATTTTTTCAAATTTTGAAAATTTCTCCATACTATACATCATGTCTTTTTTTGGGCGAAAAAATTTTCGGGAGCTACGGCGTCGGCGCTGGTGCTAAGTACTCAATTTTCGAGACGAATTCGAATCCGTTGTCGAAATTGAGCTAGAGTCATTTTTTGACCCAAATTGATCAATTTTCCCAATTTTTGAGTGTACCTCAAGAACGGAGGGGTCGCCGCCAAATGGGAACCACTTATTCGAACTCAGCGTGAAAAACTGAGTAAGAAAACTCATTAATTGAAATTTTGATTTTTTCAATTTTGAAAAATTTTCCATACTATTCATTGACTTTTTTTGATTTATGATTTTCAAATTTTGAAAATTTCTCCATACTATATATCATGTCTTTTTTTGGGCGAAAAAATTTTCGGGAGCTACGGCGTCGGCGCTGGTGCTAAGTACTCAATGTTCGAGACGAATTCGAATCCGTTGTCGAAATTGAGCTAGAGTCATTTTTTGACCCAAATTGATCAATTTTCCCAACTTTTTTGAGTGTACCTCAAGAACGGAGGGTCGCCGCCAAATGGGAACCACTTATTCGAACTCAGCGTGAAAAACTGAGTAAGAAAACACTCATTAATTTGAAATTTTTGATTTTCTCAAATTTTGAAAATTTCTCCATACTATACATCATGTCTTTTTTTTGGGCGAAAAAATTTTCGGGGAGCTACGGCGTCGGCGCTGGTGCTAAGTACTCAATTTTTCGAGACGAATTCGAATCCGTTGTCGAAATTGAGCTAGAGTCATTTTTTGACCCAAATTGATCAATTTTCCCAACTTTTTTGAGTGTACCTCAAGAACGGAGGGTCGCCGCAAAATGGGAACCACTTATTCGAACTCAGCGTGAAAAACTGAGTAAGAAACACTCATTAATTTGAAATTTTTGATTTTCTCAAATTTTGAACATTTCTCCATACTATACATCATGTCTTTTTTTGGGCGAAAAAATTTTCGGGGAGCTACGGCGTCGGCGCTGGTGCTAAGTACTCAATTTTTCGAGACGAACTCGAATCCGTTGTAAAAATTGAGCTAGAGTCATTTTTTGACCCAAATTGATCAATTTTCCCAACTTTTTTGAGTGTACCTCAAGAACGGAGGGTCGCCGCCAAATTGGAACCACTTATTCGAACTCAGCGTGAAAAACTGAGTAAGAAACACTCATTAATTCGAAATTTTTGATTTTCTCAAATTTTGAAAATTTCTCCATACTATTATATATCATGTCTTTTTTTGGGCGAAAAAATTTTCGGAGAGCTACGGCGTCGGCGCTGGTGCTAAGTACTCAATTTTTCGAGACGAATTCGAATCCGTTGTCGAAATTGAGCTAGAGTCATTTTTTGACCCAAATTGATCAATTTTCCCAACTTTTTTGAGTGTACCTCAAGAACGGAGGGTCGCCGCCAAATGGGAACACTTATTCGAACTCAGCGTGAAAAACTGAGTAAGAAACACTCATTAATTTGAAATTTTTGATTTTTTCAAATTTGAAAATTTCTCCATACTATACATCATGTCTTTTTTTTGGGCGAAAAAATTTTCGGGGAGCTACGGCGTCGGCGCTGGTGCTAAGTACTCAATTTTTCGAGACGAATTCGAATCCGTTGTCGAAATTGAGCTAGAGTCATTTTTTGACCCAAATTGATCAATTTTCCCAACTTTTTTGAGTGTACCTCAAGAACGGAGGGTCGCCGCCAAATGGGAACCACTTATTCGAACTCAGCGTGAAAAACTGAGTAAGAAACACTCATTAATTCGAAATTTTTGATTTTTTCAAATTTTGAAAATTTTCTCCATACTATACATCATGTCTTTTTTTGCGAAAAAATTTTCGGGGAGCTACGGCGTCGGCGCTGGTGCTAAGTACTCAATGTTTCGAGACGAATTCGAATCCGTTGTCGAAATTGAGCTAGAGTCATTTTTTGACCCAAATTGATCAATTTCCCCAACTTTTTTGAGTGTACCTCAAGAACGGAGGGTCGCCGCCAAATGGGAACCACTTATTCGAACTCAGCGTGAAAAACTGAGTAAGAAACACTCATTAATTTGAAATTTTTGATTTTTTCAAATTTTGAAAATTTCTCCATACTATACATCATGTTTTTTTTGGCGAAAAAATTTTCGGGGAGCTACGGCGTCGGCGTTGGTGCTAAGTACTCAATTTTTCGAGACGAACTCGAATCCGTTGTAAAAATTGAGCTAGAGTCATTTTTTGACCCAAATTGATCAATTTTCCCAACTTTTTTGAGTGTACCTCAAGAACGGAGGGTCGCCGCCAAATGGGAACCACTTATTCGAACTCAGCGTGAAAAACTGAGTAAGAAACACTCATTAATTTGAAATTTTTGATTTTTTCAATTTTGAAAATTTTTTACTATACTCATGTCTTTTTTTTTCGAAATTTTTGATTTTCTCAAATTTTGAAAATTTTCCATATATACATCATGTCTTTTTTTGGGCGAAAAAATTTTCGGGGAGCTACGGCGTCGGCGCTGGTGCTAAGTACTCAATTTTTCGAGACGAATTCGAATCCGTTGTCGAAATTGAGCTAGAGTCATTTTTTGACCCAAATTGATCAATTTTCCCAACTTTTTTGAGTGTACCTCAAGAACGGAGGGTCGCCGCCAAATGGGAACCACTTATTCGAACTCAGCGTGAAAAATGAGTAAGAAACACTCATTAATTCGAAATTTTTGATTTTCTCAAATTTTGAAAATTTCTCCATACTATATATCATGTATTTTTTTTGGGCGAAAAAATTTTCGGGAGCTACGGCGTCGGCGCTGGTGCTAAGTACTCAATTTTTCGAGACGAATTCGAATCCGTTGTCGAAATTGAGCTAGAGTCATTTTTTGACCCAAATTGATCAATTTCCCAACTTTTTTGAGTGTACCTCAAGAACGGAGGGTCCGCCAAATGGGAACCACTTATTCGAACTCAGCGTGAAAAACTGAGTAAGAAACACTCATTAATTTGAAATTTTTGATTTTCTCAAATTTTGAAAATTTCTCCATACTATACATCATGTCTTTTTTTGGGCGAAAAAATTTTCGGGGAGCTACGGCGTCGGCGCTGGTGCTAAGTACTCAATGTTTCGAGACGAATTCGAATCCGTTGTCGAAATTGAGCTAGAGTCATTTTTTGACCCAAATTGATCAATTTTCCCAACTTTTTTGAGTGTACCTCAAGAACGGAGGGTCGCCGCCAAATGGGAACCACTTATTCGAACTCAGCGTGAAAAACTGAGTAAGAAACACTCATTAATTTGAAATTTTTGATTTTTTCAAATTTTGAAAATTTCTCCATTATACTATATCATGTCTTTTTTGGGCGAAAAAATTTTCGGGGAGCTACGGCGTCGGCGCTGGTGCTAAGTACTCAATGTTTCGAGACGAATTCGAATCCGTTGTCGAAATTGAGCTAGAGTCATTTTTTGACCCAAATTGATCAATTTTCCCAACTTTTTTGAGTGTACCTCAAGAACGGAGGGTCGCCGCCAAATGGGAACCACTTATTCGAACTCAGCGTGAAAAACTGAGTAAGAAACACTCATTAATTCGAAATTTTTGATTTTCTCAAATTTTGAAAATTTCTCCATACTATACATCATGTTTTTTTTTGGGCGAAAAAATTTTCGGGGAGCTACGGCGTCGGCGCTGGTGCTAAGTACTCAATTTTTCGAGACGAATTCGAATCCGTTGTCGAAATTGAGCTAGAGTCATTTTTTGACCCAAATTGATCAATTTTCCTAACTTTTTTGAGTGTACCTCAAGAACGGAGGGTCGCCGCCAAATGGGAACCACTTATTCGAACTCAGCGTGAAAAACTGAGTAAGAAACACTCATTAATTTGAAATTTTTGATTTTTTCAAATTTTGAAAATTTTCTCCATACTATACATCATGTCTTTTTTTGGGCGAAAAAATTTTCGGGGAGCTACGGCGTCGGCGCTGGTGCTAAGTACTCAATTTTTCGAGACGAATTCGAATCCGTTGTAAAATTGAGCTGAGCTAGAGTCATTTTTTGACCCAAATTGATCAATTTTCCCAACTTTTTTGAGTGTACCTCAAGAACGGAGGGTCGCCGCCAAATGGGAACCACTTATTCGAACTCAGCGTGAAAAACTAAGTAAGAAACACTCATTAATTTGAAATTTTTGATTTTTTCAAATTTTGAAAATTTCTCCATACTATACATCATGTCTTTTTTTGGGCGAAAAAATTTTCGGGGAGCTACGGCGTCGGCGCTGGTGCTAAGTACTCAATTTTTCGAGACGAATTCGAATCCGTTGTCGAAATTGAGCTAGAGTCATTTTTTGACCCAAATTGATCAATTTTCCCAACTTTTTGAGTGTACCTCAAGAACGGAGGGTCGCCGCCAAATGGGAACCACTTATTCGAACTCAGCGTGAAAAACTGAGTAAGAAACACTCATTAATTTGAAATTTTTGATTTTTTCAAATTTTGAAAATTTCTCCATTCCATACTATACATCATGTCTTTTTTTGGGCGAAAAAATTTTCGGGGAGCTACGGCGTCGGCGCTGGTGCTAAGTACTCAATGTTTCGAGACGAATTCGAATCCGTTGTCGAAATTGAGCTAGAGTCATTTTTTGACCCAAATTGATCAATTTTCCCAACTTTTTTGAGTGTACCTCAAGAACGGAGGGTCGCCGCCAAATGGGAACCACTTATTCGAACTCAGCGTGAAAAACTGAGTAAGAAACACTCATTAATTCGAAATTTTTGATTTTTTCAAATTTTGAAAATTTCTCCATACTATACATCATGTCTTTTTTTGGGCGAAAAAATTTTCGGGGAGCTACGGCGTCGGCGCTGGTGCTAAGTACTCAATTTTTCGAGACGAATTCGAATCCGTTGTCGAAATTGAGCTAGAGTCATTTTTTGACCCAAATTGATCAATTTTCCCAACTTTTTTGAGTGTACCTCAAGAACGGAGGGTCGCCGCCAAATGGGAACCACTTATTCGAACTCAGCGTGAAAAACTGAGTAAGAAACACTCATTAATTTGAAATTTTTGATTTTTTCAATTTTGAAAATTTCTCCATACTATTACATCATGTCTTTTTTTGGGCGAAATTTTGATTTTCTCAAATTTTGAAAATTTTCCATACTATACATTGTCTTTTTTTGGGCGAAAAAATTTTCGGGGAGCTACGGCGTCGGCGCTGGTGCTAAGTACTCAATTTTTCGAGACGAATTCGAATCCGTTGTCGAAATTGAGCTAGAGTCATTTTTTGACCCAAATTGATCAATTTCCCCAACTTTTTTGAGTGTACCTCAAGAACGGAGGGTCGCCGCCAAATGGGAACCACTTATTCGAACTCAGCGTGAAAAACTGAGTAAGAAACACTCATTAATTTGAAATTTTTGATTTTTTCAAATTTTGAAAATTTCTCCATACTATACATCATGTTTTTTTTTGGGCGAAAAATTTTCGGAGAGCTACGGCGTCGGCGCTGGTGCTAAGTACTCAATGTTTCGAGACGAATTCGAATCCGTTGTCGAAATTGAGCTAGAGTCATTTTTTGACCCAAATTGATCAATTTTCCCAACTTTTTTGAGTGTACCTCAAGAACGGAGGGTCGCCGCCAAATGGGAACCACTTATTCGAACTCAGCGTGAAAAACTGAGTAAGAAACACTCATTAATTTGAAATTTTTGATTTTTTCAAATTTTGAAAATTTCTCCATTCCATACTATACATCATGTCTTTTTTTGGGCGAAAAAATTTTCGGGGAGCTACGGCGTCGGCGCTGGTGCTAAGTACTCAATGTTTCGAGACGAATTCGAATCCGTTGTCGAAATTGAGCTAGAGTCATTTTTTGACCCAAATTGATCAATTTCCCCAACTTTTTTGAGTGTACCTCAAGAACGGAGGGTCGCCGCCAAATGGGAACCACTTATTCGAACTCAGCGTGAAAAACTGAGTAAGAAACACTCATTAATTTGAAATTTTTGATTTTTTCAAATTTTGAAAATTTCTCCATACTATTATATATCATGTACTTTTTTGGGCGAAAAAATTTTCGGGGAGCTACGGCGTCGGCGCTGGTGCTAAGTACTCAATTTTCGAGACGAATTCGAATCCGTTGTAAAATTGAGCTAGAGTCATTTTTTGACCCAAATTGATCAATTTTCCCAACTTTTTTGAGTGTACCTCAAGAACGGAGGGTCGCCGCCAAATGGGAACCACTTATTCGAACTCAGCGTGAAAAACTGAGTAAGAAACACTCATTAATTTGAAATTTTTGATTTTTTCAAATTTTGAAAATTTCTCCATACTATACATCATGTTTTTTTTTGGGCGAAAAAATTTTCGGGGAGCTACGGCGTCGGCGCTGGTGCTAAGTACTCAATTTTTCGAGACGAATTCGAATCCGTTGTCGAAATTGAGCTAGAGTCATTTTTTGACCCAAATTGATCAATTTTCCCAACTTTTTTGAGTGTACCTCAAGAACGGAGGGTCGCCGCCAAATGGGAACCACTTATTCGAACTCAGCGTGAAAAACTGAGTAAGAAACACTCATTAATTTGAAATTTTTGATTTTTTCAAATTTTGAAAATTTCTCCATACTATACATCATGTCTTTTTTTGGGCGAAAAAATTTTCGGGGAGCTACGGCGTCGGCGCTGGTGCTAAGTACTCAATGTTTCGAGACGAATTCGAATCCGTTGTCGAAATTGAGCTAGAGTCATTTTTTGACCCAAATTGATCAATTTTCCCAACTTTTTTGAGTGTACCTCAAGAACGGAGGGTCGCCGCCAAATGGGAACCACTTATTCGAACTCAGCGTGAAAAACTGAGTAAGAAACACTCATTAATTCGAAATTTTTGATTTTTCTCAATTTTGAAAATTTCTCCATACTATACATCATGTTTTTTTTTGGGCGAAAAAATTTTCGGGGAGCTACGGCGTCGGCGCTGGTGCTAAGTACTCAATTTTTCGAGACGAACTCGAATCCGTTGTAAAAATTGAGCTAGAGTCATTTTTTGACCCAAATTGATCAATTTTCCCAACTTTTTTGAGTGTACCTCAAGAACGGAGGGTCGCCGCCAAATGGGAACCACTTATTCGAACTCAGCGTGAAAAACTGAGTAAGAAACACTCATTAATTTGAAATTTTTGATTTTTTCAAATTTTGAAAATTTCTCCATACTATACATCATGTCTTTTTTTGGGCGAAATTTTTGATTTTCTCAAATTTTGAAAATTTCTCCATACTATACATCATGTCTTTTTTTGGGCGAAAAAATTTTCGGGGAGCTACGGCGTCGGCGCTGGTGCTAAGTACTCAATTTTTCGAGACGAATTCGAATCCGTTGTCGAAATTGAGCTAGAGTCATTTTTTGACCCAAATTGATCAATTTTCCCAACTTTTTTGAGTGTACCTCAAGAACGGAGGGTCGCCGCCAAATGGGAACCACTTATTCGAACTCAGCGTGAAGAACTGAGTAAGAAACACTCATTAATTCGAAATTTTTGATTTTCTCAAATTTTGAAAATTTCTCCATACTATTATATATCATGTATTTTTTTGGGCGAAAAAATTTTCGGGGAGCTACGGCGTCGGCGCTGGTGCTAAGTACTCAATTTTTCGAGACGAATTCGAATCCGTTGTCGAAATTGAGCTAGAGTCATTTTTTGACCCAAATTGATCAATTTTCCCAACTTTTTTGAGTGTACCTCAAGAACGGAGGGTCGCCGCCAAATGG
>JAJSSI010000246.1:0-26011 GCA_031841125.1 Acanthococcus lagerstroemiae
CAATGTATAGGTCATTTATACCTATTAGAAATAGCGTTGGGCTGAGTACTGCCCCTTGAGAAACACCGTTTAATAGTGTATGAATGTTGGAGAATGAATTTGCGATACGGACTACGAATTCTCTATGAAGAAGGACGTTAGATATGAAGTGAAGCATAGATATTACCACGTATGTTCCATGATTTTTGAGTGCATAGAATTTTCCGTCTAGGATTGTGTCAAATGCCTAAATGATGTCGAAGAATACTACTACATGGTGATTTTTTTATATTACAGGGGCGGACAGGAATAGTGGGCCGGTGGGCCAAGGCCCATTAGGCCGTCGTTCAAAAGGGTAAAAAGGGTCGGTTAGCCAGTGGCAGTCAGTAATAATTAACACAAAAATTTATGCATGCGAGCCGTTTTCACGTTTCTTCCCCAGGCCACTACAAAAGTCCTATCCGCTCCTGTTTATATAGCATGCTTCGTTTAGTCACCTGTTGATGTGAATTAGCTGATGATGTGTCGATCTTCCGTTGTAATGCGGATCGGTACAATTTCTTCGAAAAATGCATGATGTATAGTATGGAGAAATTTTCAAAATTTGAGAAAATCAAAAATTTCGAATTAATGAGTGTTTCTTACTCAATTTTCCACGCTGAGTTCGAATTCGCTGTTGCAATTTGGCGGCGACCCTCCGTTCCCGAGATACCCTCGAAAAAGTTGGAAAGACTGATCAATTTGGGTCAAAAAATGACTCTAGCTCAATTTGGACAACGGATTCGAATTCGTCTCGAAAAATTGACTAACTAGCAACAGCCCCGACGCCGTAGCTCTCCGAAAATTTTTTCGCCCCAAAAAATGCATGATGTATAGTATGGAGAAATTTTAAAAATTTGAGAAAATCAAAAATTTCGAATTCATGAGTGTTTCTTACTCAATTTTTCACGCTGAGTTCGAATTCGCTGTTGCAATTTGGCGGCGACCCTCCGTTCCCGAGATACCCTCGGAAAAATTGGAAAAATTGATCAATTTGGGTCAAAAAATGACTCTAGCTCAATTTTGACAACGGATTCGAATTCGTCTCGAAAAATTGACTACCTAGCACCAGCGCCGACGCCGTAGCTCTCCGAAAATTTTTTCGCCACAAAAAATGTCTGATGTATAGTATGGAGAAATTTTCAAAATTTGAGAAAATCAAAAATTTCGAATTTTTGAGTGTTTCTTACTCAATTTTTCACGCTGAGTTCGAATTCGCTGTTGCAATTTGGCGGCGACCCTCCGTTCCCGAGATACCCTCGAAAAAGTTGGAAAAATTGATCAATTTGGGTCAAAAAATGACTCTAGCTCAATTTTGACAACGGATTCGAATTCGTCTCGAAAAATTGACTAACTAGCACCAGCCCCGACGCCGTAGCTCTCCGAAAATTTTTTTGCCCAAAAAAATGCATGATGTATAGTATGGAGAAATTTTCAAAATTTGAGAAAATCAAAAATTTCGAATTCATGAGTGTTTCTTACTCAATTTTTCACGCTGAGTTCGAATTCGCTGTTGCAATTTGGCGGCGATCCTCCGTTCCCGAGATACCTTCGAAAAAGTTGGAAAAATTGATCAATTTGGGTCAAAAAATGACTCTAGCTCAATTTTGACAACGGATTCGAATTCGTCTCGAAAAATTGACTAACTAGCACCAGCCCCGACGCCGTAGCTCTCCGAAAATTTTTTTGCCCAAAAAAATGCATGATGTATAGTATGGAGAAATTTTCAAAATTTGAGAAAATCAAAAATTTCGAATTCATGAGTGTTTCTTACTCAATTTTTCACGCTGAGTTCGAATTCGCTGTTGCAATTTGGCGGCGACCCTCCGTTCCCGAGATACCCTCGAAAAAGTTGGAAAAATTGATCAATTTGGGTCAAAAAATGACTCTAGCTCAATTTTGACAACGGATTCGAATTCGTCTCGAAGAATTGACTAACTAGCACCAGCCCCGACGCCGTAGCTCTCCGAAAATTTTTTTGCCCAAAAAAATGCATGATGTATAGTATGGAGAAATTTTCAAAATTTGAGAAAATCAAAAATTTCGAATTCATGAGTGTTTCTTACTCAATTTTTCACGCTGAGTTCGAATTCGCTGTTGCAATTTGGCGGCGACCCTCCGTTCCCGAGATACCTCGAAAAAGTTGGAAAAATTGATCAATTTGGGTCAAAAAATGACTCTAGCTCAATTTTGACAACGGATTCGAATTCGTCTCGAAAAATTGACTACCTAGCACCAGCGCCGACGCCGTAGCTCTCCGAAAATTTTTTCGCCCCAAAAAATGCATGATGTATATAGTATGGAGAAATTTTCAAAATTTGAGAAAATAAAAAATTACGAATTCATGAGTGTTTCTTACTCAATTTTTCACGCTGAGTTCGAATTCGCTGTTGCAATTTGGCGGCGACCCTCCGTTCCCGAGATACCCTCGAAAAAGTTGGAAAAATTGATCAATTTGGGTCAAAAAATGACTCTAGCTCAATTTTGACAACGGATTCGAATTCGTCTCGAAAAATTGACTACCTAGCACCAGCGCCGACGCCGTAGCTCTCCGAAAATTTTTTCGCCCCAAAAAATGCCTGATGTATAGTATGGAGAAATTTTCAAAATTTGAGAAAATCAAAAATTTCGAATTCATGAGTGTTTCTTACTCAATTTTTCACGCTGAGTTCGAATTCGCTGTTGCAATTTGGCGGCGACCCTCCGTTCCCGAGATACCCTCGAAAAAGTTGGAAAAATTGATCAATTTGGGTCAAAAAATGACTCTAGCTCAATTTTGACAACGGATTCGAATTCGTCTCGAAAAATTGACTAACTAGCACCAGCCCCGACGCCGTAGCTCTCCGAAAATTTTTTCGTTCCAAAAAATGCATGATGAATAGTATGGAGAAATTTTCAACATTTGAGAAAATCAAAAATTTCGAATTCATGAGTGTTTCTTACTCAATTTTTCACGCTGAGTTCGAATTCGCTGTTGCAATTTGGCGGCGACACTCCGTTCCCGAGATACCTTCGAAAAAGTTGGAAAAATTGATCAATTTATGTCAAAAAATGACTCTAGCTCAATTTTGACAACGGATTCGAATTCGTCTCGAAAAATTGACTACCTAGCACCAGCGCCGACGCCGTAGCTCTCCGAAAATTTTTTCGCCCCAAAAAATGCATGATGTATATAGTATGGAGAAATTTTCAAAATTTGAGAAAATCAAAAATTTCGAATTCATGAGTGTTTCTTACTCAATTTTTCACGCTGAGTTCGAATTCGCTGTTGCAATTTGGCGGCGACCCTCCGTTCCCGAGATACCCTCGAAAAAGTTGGAAAAATTGATCAATTTGGGTCAAAAAATGACTCTAGCTCAATTTTGACAACGGATTCGAATTCGTCTCGAAAAATTGACTAACTAGCACCAGCCCTGACGCCGTAGCTCTCCGAAAATTTTTTCGCCCCAAAAAATGCATGATGAATATAGTATGGAGAAATTTTCAACATTTGAGAAAATCAAAAATTTCGAATTCATGAGTGTTTCTTACTCAATTTTTCACGCTGAGTTCGAATTCGCTGTTGCAATTTGGCGGCGACACTCCGTTCCCGAGATACCCTCGAAAAAGTTGGAAAAATTGATCAATTTGGGTCAAAAAATGACTCTAGCTCAATTTTGACAACGGATTCGAATTCGTCTCGAAAAATTGACTAACTAGCACCAGCCCCGACGCCGTAGCTCTCCGAAAATTTTTTCGCCCAAAAAAATGCATGATGTATAGTATGGAGAAATTTTCAAAATTTGAGAAAATCAAAAATTTCGAATTCATGAGTGTTTCTTACTCAATTTTTCACGCTGAGTTCGAATTCGCTGTTGCAATTTGGCGGCGACCCTCCGTTCCCGAGATACCCTCGAAAAAGTTGGAAAAATTGATCAATTTGGGTCAAAAAATGACTCTAGCTCAATTTTGACAACGGATTCGAATTCGTCTCGAAAAATTGACTAACTAGCACCAGCCCCGACGCCGTAGCTCTCCGAAAATTTTTTCGCCCAAAAAAATGCATGATGTATAGTATGGAGAAATTTTCAAAATTTGAGAAAATCAAAAATTTCGAATTCATGAGTGTTTCTTACTCAATTTTTCACGCTGAGTTCGAATTCGCTGTTGCAATTTGGCGGCGACCCTCCGTTCCCGAGATACCCTCGAAAAGTTGGAAAAATTGATCAATTTGGGTCAAAAAATGACTCTAGCTCAATTTTGACAACGGATTCGAATTCGTCTCGAAAAATTGACTAACTAGCACCAGCCCGACGCCGTAGCTCTCCGAAAATTTTTTCGCCCAAAAAATGCATGATGTATAGTATGGAGAAATTTTCAAAATTTGAGAAAATCAAAAATTTCGAATTCATGAGTGTTTCTTACTCAATTTTTCACGCTGAGTTCGAATTCGCTGTTGCAATTTGGCGGCGACACTCCGTTCCCGAGATACCTTCGAAAAAGTTGGAAAAATTGATCAATTTATGTCAAAAAATGACTCTAGCTCAATTTTGACAACGGATTCGAATTCGTCTCGAAAAATTGACTACCTAGCACCAGCGCCGACGCCGTAGCTCTCCGAAAATTTTTTCGCCCCAAAAAATGCCTGATGTATAGTATGGAGAAATTTTCAAAATTTGAGAAAATCAAAAATTTCGAATTCATGAGTGTTTCTTACTCAATTTTTCACGCTGAGTTCGAATTCGCTGTTGCAATTTGGCGGCGACCCTCCGTTCCCGAGATACCTTCGGAAAAGTTGGAAAAATTGATCAATTTGGGTCAAAAAATGACTCTAGCTCAATTTTGACAACGGATTCGAATTCGTCTCGAAAAATTGACTAACTAGCACCAGCCCGACGCCGTAGCTCTCCGAAAATTTTTTCGCCCCAAAAAATGCATGATGTATAGTATGGAGAAATTTTCAAAATTTGAGAAAATCAAAAATTTCGAATTCATGAGTGTTTCTTACTCAATTTTTCACGCTGAGTTCGAATTCGCTGTTGCAATTTGGCGGCGACCCTCCGTTCCCGAGATACCCTCGAAAAAGTTGGAAAAATTGATCAATTTATGTCAAAAAATGACTCTAGCTCAATTTTGACAACGGATTCGAATTCGTCTCGAAAAATTGACTAACTAGCACCAGCGCCGACGCCGTAGCTCTCCGAAAATTTTTTCGCCCCAAAAAATGCATGATGTATAGTATGGAGAAATTTTCAAAATTTGAGAAAATCAAAAATTTCGAATTCATGAGTGTTTCTTACTCAATTTTTCACGCTGAGTTCGAATTCGCTGTTGCAATTTGGCGGCGACCCTCCGTTCCCGAGATACCCTCGAAAAAGTTGGAAAAATTGATCAATTTGGGTCAAAAAATGACTCTAGCTCAATTTTGACAACGGATTCGAATTCGTCTCGAAAAATTGACTAACTAGCACCAGCCCTGACGCCGTAGCTCTCCGAAAATTTTTTCGCCCCAAAAAATGCATGATGAATAGTATGGAGAAATTTTCAAAATTTGAGAAAATCAAAAATTTCGAATTCATGAGTGTTTCTTACTCAATTTTTCACGCTGAGTTCGAATTCGCTGTTGCAATTTGGCGGCGACCCTCCGTTCCCGAGATACCCTCGAAAAAGTTGGAAAAATTGATCAATTTGGGTCAAAAAATGACTCTAGCTCAATTTTGACAACGGATTCGAATTCGTCTCGAAAAATTGACTACCTAGCACCAGCGCCGACGCCGTAGCTCTCCGAAAATTTTTTCGCCCAAAAAAATGCATGATGTATAGTATGGAGAAATTTTCAAAATTTGAGAAAATCAAAAATTTCGAATTCATGAGTGTTTCTTACTCAATTTTTCACGCTGAGTTCGAATTCGCTGTTGCAATTTGGCGGCGACCCTCCGTTCCCGAGATACCCTCGAAAAAGTTGGAAAAATTGATCAATTTGGGTCAAAAAATGACTCTAGCTCAATTTTGACAACGGATTCGAATTCGTCTCGAAAAATTGACTACTAGCACCAGCCCCGACGCCGTAGCTCTCCGAAAATTTTTTCGCCCCAAAAAATGCATGATGTATAGTATGGAGAAATTTTCAAAATTTGAGAAAATCAAAAATTTCGAATTCATGAGTGTTTCTTACTCAATTTTTCACGCTGAGTTCGAATTCGCTGTTGCAATTTGGCGGCGACCCTCCGTTCCCGAGATACCCTCGAAAAAGTTGGAAAAATTGATCAATTTGGGTCAAAAAATGACTCTAGCTCAATTTTGACAACGGATTCGAATTCGTCTCGAAAAATTGACTAACTAGCACCAGCCCCGACGCCGTAGCTCTCCGAAAATTTTTTCGCCCAAAAAATGCATGATGTATAGTATGGAGAAATTTTCAAAATTTGAGAAAATCAAAAATTTCGAATTCATGAGTGTTTCTTACTCAATTTTTCACGCTGAGTTCGAATTCGCTGTTGCAATTTGGCGGCGACCCTCCGTTCCCGAGATACCCTCGAAAAAGTTGGAAAAATTGATCAATTTGGGTCAAAAAATGACTCTAGCTCAATTTTGACAACGGATTCGAATTCGTCTCGAAAAATTGACTAACTAGCACCAGCCCTGACGCCGTAGCTCTCCGAAAATTTTTTCGCCCCAAAAAATGCATGATGAATAGTATGGAGAAATTTTCAACATTTGAGAAAATCAAAAATTTCGAATTCATGAGTGTTTCTTACTCAATTTTTCACGCTGAGTTCGAATTCGCTGTTGCAATTTGGCGGCGACCCTCCGTTTCCGAGATACCCTCGAAAAAGTTGGAAAAATTGATCAATTTATGTCAAAAAATGACTCTAGCTCAATTTTGACAACGGATTCGAATTCGTCTCGAAAAATTGACTACCTAGCACCAGCGCCGACGCCGTAGCTCTCCGAAAATTTTTTCGCCCCAAAAAATGCATGATGTATATAGTATGGAGAAATTTTCAAAATTTGAGAAAATCAAAAATTTCGAATTCATGAGTGTTTCTTACTCAATTTTTCACGCTGAGTTCGAATTCGCTGTTGCAATTTGGCGGCGACCCTCCGTTCCCGAGATACCTTCGGAAAAGTTGGAAAAATTGATCAATTTGGGTCAAAAAATGACTCTAGCTCAATTTTGACAACGGATTCGAATTCGTCTCGAAAAATTGACTAACTAGCACCAGCCCCGACGCCGTAGCTCTCCGAAAATTTTTTCGCCCCAAAAAATGCATGATGTAATAGTATGGAGAAATTTTCAAAATTTGAGAAAATCAAAAATTTCGAATTCATGAGTGTTTCTTACTCAATTTTTCACGCTGAGTTCGAATTCGCTGTTGCAATTTGGCGGCGACCCTCCGTTCCCGAGATACCCTCGAAAAAGTTGGAAAAATTGATCAATTTGGGTCAAAAAATGACTCTAGCTCAATTTTGACAACGGATTCGAATTCGTCTCGAAAAATTGACTAACTAGCACCAGCCCCGACGCCGTAGCTCTCCGAAAATTTTTTCGCCCAAAAAAATGCATGATGTATATAGTATGGAGAAATTTTCAAAATTTGAGAAAATCAAAAATTTCGAATTCATGAGTGTTTCTTACTCAATTTTTCACGCTGAGTTCGAATTCGCTGTTGCAATTTGGCGGCGACCCTCCGTTCCCGAGATACCTCGAAAAAGTTGGAAAAATTGATCAATTTGGGTCAAAAAATGACTCTAGCTCAATTTTGACAACGGATTCGAATTCGTCTCGAAAAATTGACTACTAGCACCAGCCCCGACGCCGTAGCTCTCCGAAAATTTTTTCGCCCAAAAAATGCATGATGTATAGTATGGAGAAATTTTCAAAATTTGAGAAAATCAAAAATTTCGAATTCATGAGTGTTTCTTACTCAATTTTTCACGCTGAGTTCGAATTCGCTGTTGCAATTTGGCGGCGACCCTCCGTTCCCGAGATACCCTCGAAAAAGTTGGAAAAATTGATCAATTTGGGTCAAAAAATGACTCTAGCTCAATTTTGACAACGGATTCGAATTCGTCTCGAAAAATTGACTAACTAGCACCAGCCCGACGCCGTAGCTCTCCGAAAATTTTTTCGCCCAAAAAATGCATGATGTATAGTATGGAGAAATTTTCAAAATTTGAGAAAATCAAAAATTTCGAATTCATGAGTGTTTCTTACTCAATTTTTCACGCTGAGTTCGAATTCGCTGTTGCAATTTGGCGGCGACCCTCCGTTCCCGAGATACCTTCGGAAAAGTTGGAAAAATTGATCAATTTGGGTCAAAAAATGACTCTAGCTCAATTTTGACAACGGATTCGAATTCGTCTCGAAAAATTGACTACCTAGCACCAGCGCCGACGCCGTAGCTCTCCGAAAATTTTTTCGCCCCAAAAAATGCATGATGTATATAGTATGGAGAAATTTTCAAAATTTGAGAAAATCAAAAATTTCGAATTCATGAGTGTTTCTTACTCAATTTTTCACGCTGAGTTCGAATTCGCTGTTGCAATTTGGCGGCGACCCTCCGTTCCCGAGATACCTTCGAAAAAGTTGGAAAAATTGATCAATTTGGGTCAAAAAATGACTCTAGCTCAATTTTGACAACGGATTCGAATTCGTCTCGAAAAATTGACTAACTAGCACCAGCCCCGACGCCGTAGCTCTCCGAAAATTTTTTCGCCCCAAAAAATGCATGATGTATAGTATGGAGAAATTTTCAAAATTTGAGAAAATCAAAAATTTCGAATTCATGAGTGTTTCTTACTCAATTTTTCACGCTGAGTTCGAATTCGCTGTTGCAATTTGGCGGCGACCCTCCGTTCCCGAGATACCCTCGAAAAAGTTGGAAAAATTGATCAATTTGGGTCAAAAAATGACTCTAGCTCAATTTTGACAACGGATTCGAATTCGTCTCGAAAAATTGACTAACTAGCACCAGCCCGACGCCGTAGCTCTCCGAAAATTTTTTCGCCCCAAAAAATGCATGATGTATAGTATGGAGAAATTTTCAAAATTTGAGAAAATCAAAAATTTCGAATTCATGAGTGTTTCTTACTCAATTTTTCACGCTGAGTTCGAATTCGCTGTTGCAATTTGGCGGCGACCCTCCGTTCCCGAGATACCCTCGAAAAAGTTGGAAAAATTGATCAATTTGGGTCAAAAAATGACTCTAGCTCAATTTTGACAACGGATTCGAATTCGTCTCGAAAAATTGACTAACTAGCACCAGCCCGACGCCGTAGCTCTCCGAAAATTTTTTCGCCCCAAAAAATGCATGATGTATAGTATGGAGAAATTTTCAAAATTTGAGAAAATCAAAAATTTCGAATTCATGAGTGTTTCTTACTCAATTTTTCACGCTGAGTTCGAATTCGCTGTTGCAATTTGGCGGCGACCCTCCGTTCCCGAGATACCCTCGAAAAAGTTGGAAAAATTGATCAATTTGGGTCAAAAAATGACTCTAGCTCAATTTTGACAACGGATTCGAATTCGTCTCGAAAAATTGACTAACTAGCACCAGCGCCGACGCCGTAGCTCTCCGAAAATTTTTTCGCCCCAAAAAATGCATGATGTATATAGTATGGAGAAATTTTCAAAATTTGAGAAAATCAAAAATTTCGAATTCATGAGTGTTTCTTACTCAATTTTTCACGCTGAGTTCGAATTCGCTGTTGCAATTTGGCGGCGACCCTCCGTTCCCGAGATACCCTCGAAAAAGTTGGAAAAATTGATCAATTTGGGTCAAAAAATGACTCTAGCTCAATTTTGACAACGGATTCGAATTCGTCTCGAAAAATTGACTAACTAGCACCAGCGCCGACGCCGTAGCTCTCCGAAAATTTTTTCGCCCCAAAAAATGCATGATGTATAGTATGGAGAAATTTTCAAAATTTGAGAAAATCAAAAATTTCGAATTCATGAGTGTTTCTTACTCAATTTTTCACGCTGAGTTCGAATTCGCTGTTGCAATTTGGCGGCGACCCTCCGTTCCCGAGATACCCTCGAAAAAGTTGGAAAAATTGATCAATTTGGGTCAAAAAATGACTCTAGCTCAATTTTGACAACGGATTCGAATTCGTCTCGAAAAATTGACTAACTAGCACCAGCCCCGACGCCGTAGCTCTCCGAAAATTTTTTCGCCCAAAAAATGCATGATGAATATAGTATGGAGAAATTTTCAAAATTTGAGAAAATCAAAAATTTCGAATTCATGAGTGTTTCTTACTCAATTTTTCACGCTGAGTTCGAATTCGCTGTTGCAATTTGGCGGCGACCCTCCGTTCCCGAGATACCCTCGAAAAAGTTGGAAAAATTGATCAATTTGGGTCAAAAAATGACTCTAGCTCAATTTTGACAACGGATTCGAATTCGTCTCGAAAAATTGACTAACTAGCACCAGCCCTGACGCCGTAGCTCTCCGAAAATTTTTTCGCCCCAAAAAATGCATGATGAATAGTATGGAGAAATTTTCAAAATTTGAGAAAATCAAAAATTTCGAATTCATGAGTGTTTCTTACTCAATTTTTCACGCTGAGTTCGAATTCGCTGTTGCAATTTGGCGGCGACCCTCCGTTCCCGAGATACCCTCGAAAAAGTTGGAAAAATTGATCAATTTATGTCAAAAAATGACTCTAGCTCAATTTTGACAACGGATTCGAATTCGTCTCGAAAAATTGACTAACTAGCACCAGCGCCGACGCCGTAGCTCTCCGAAAATTTTTTCGCCCCAAAAAATGCATGATGTATAGTATGGAGAAATTTTCAAAATTTGAGAAAATCAAAAATTTCGAATTCATGAGTGTTTCTTACTCAATTTTTCACGCTGAGTTCGAATTCGCTGTTGCAATTTGGCGGCGACCCTCCGTTCCCGAGATACCCTCGAAAAAGTTGGAAAAATTGATCAATTTGGGTCAAAAAATGACTCTAGCTCAATTTTGACAACGGATTCGAATTCGTCTCGAAAAATTGACTAACTAGCACCAGCCCCGACGCCGTAGCTCTCCGAAAATTTTTTTGCCCAAAAAAATGCATGATGTATAGTATGGAGAAATTTTCAAAATTTGAGAAAATCAAAAATTTCGAATTCATGAGTGTTTCTTACTCAATTTTTCACGCTGAGTTCGAATTCGCTGTTGCAATTTGGCGGCGACCCTCCGTTCCCGAGATACCCTCGAAAAAGTTGGAAAAATTGATCAATTTGGGTCAAAAAATGACTCTAGCTCAATTTTGACAACGGATTCGAATTCGTCTCGAAAAATTGACTACCTAGCACCAGCGCCGACGCCGTAGCTCTCCGAAAATTTTTTCGCCCCAAAAAATGCATGATGTATAGTATGGAGAAATTTTCAAAATTTGAGAAAATCAAAAATTTCGAATTCATGAGTGTTTCTTACTCAATTTTTCACGCTGAGTTCGAATTCGCTGTTGCAATTTGGCGGCGACCCTCCGTTCCCGAGATACCCTCGAAAAAGTTGGAAAAATTGATCAATTTGGGTCAAAAAATGACTCTAGCTCAATTTTGACAACGGATTCGAATTCGTCTCGAAAAATTGACTAACTAGCACCAGCCCCGACGCCGTAGCTCTCCGAAAATTTTTTCGCCCCAAAAAATGCATGATGTATAGTATGGAGAAATTTTCAAAATTTGAGAAAATCAAAAATTTCGAATTCATGAGTGTTTCTTACTCAATTTTTCACGCTGAGTTCGAATTCGCTGTTGCAATTTGGCGGCGACCCTCCGTTCCCGAGATACCCTCGAAAAAGTTGGAAAAATTGATCAATTTGGGTCAAAAAATGACTCTAGCTCAATTTTGACAACGGATTCGAATTCGTCTCGAAAAATTGACTACCTAGCACCAGCGCCGACGCCGTAGCTCTCCGAAAATTTTTTCGCCCCAAAAAATGCATGATGTATAGTATGGAGAAATTTTCAAAATTTGAGAAAATCAAAAATTTCGAATTCATGAGTGTTTCTTACTCAATTTTTCACGCTGAGTTCGAATTCGCTGTTGCAATTTGGCGGCGACACTCCGTTCCCGAGATACCTTCGAAAAAGTTGGAAAAATTGATCAATTTATGTCAAAAAATGACTCTAGCTCAATTTTGACAACGGATTCGAATTCGTCTCGAAAAATTGACTAACTAGCACCAGCCCCGACGCCGTAGCTCTCCGAAAATTTTTTCGCCCCAAAAAATGCATGATGTATATAGTATGGAGAAATTTTCAAAATTTGAGAAAATCAAAAATTTCGAATTCATGAGTGTTTCTTACTCAATTTTTCACGCTGAGTTCGAATTCGCTGTTGCAATTTGGCGGCGACCCTCCGTTCCCGAGATACCCTCGAAAAAGTTGGAAAAATTGATCAATTTGGGTCAAAAAATGACTCTAGCTCAATTTTGACAACGGATTCGAATTCGTCTCGAAAAATTGACTAACTAGCACCAGCCCCGACGCCGTAGCTCTCCGAAAATTTTTTCGTTCCAAAAAATGCATGATGAATAGTATGGAGAAATTTTCAACATTTGAGAAAATCAAAAATTTCGAATTCATGAGTGTTTCTTACTCAATTTTTCACGCTGAGTTCGAATTCGCTGTTGCAATTTGGCGGCGACCCTCCGTTCCCGAGATACCCTCGAAAAAGTTGGAAAAATTGATCAATTTGGGTCAAAAAATGACTCTAGCTCAATTTTGACAACGGATTCGAATTCGTCTCGAAAAATTGACTACCTAGCACCAGCGCCGACGCCGTAGCTCTCCGAAAATTTTTTCGCCCCAAAAAATGCCTGATGTATAGTATGGAGAAATTTTCAAAATTTGAGAAAATCAAAAATTTCGAATTCATGAGTGTTTCTTACTCAATTTTTCACGCTGAGTTCGAATTCGCTGTTGCAATTTGGCGGCGACCCTCCGTTCCCGAGATACCTCGAAAAAGTTGGAAAAATTGATCAATTTGGGTCAAAAAATGACTCTAGCTCAATTTTGACAACGGATTCGAATTCGTCTCGAAAAATTGACTAACTAGCACCAGCGCCGACGCCGTAGCTCTCCGAAAATTTTTTCGCCCCAAAAAATGCATGATGTATAGTATGGAGAAATTTTCAAAATTTGAGAAAATCAAAAATTTCGAATTCATGAGTGTTTCTTACTCAATTTTTCACGCTGAGTTCGAATTCGCTGTTGCAATTTGGCGGCGACCCTCCGTTCCCGAGATACCCTCGAAAAAGTTGGAAAAATTGATCAATTTGGGTCAAAAAATGACTCTAGCTCAATTTTGACAACGGATTCGAATTCGTCTCGAAAAATTGACTAACTAGCACCAGCCCGACGCCGTAGCTCTCCGAAAATTTTTTCGCCCCAAAAAATGCATGATGTATAGTATGGAGAAATTTTCAAAATTTGAGAAAATCAAAAATTTCGAATTCATGAGTGTTTCTTACTCAATTTTTCACGCTGAGTTCGAATTCGCTGTTGCAATTTGGCGGCGACCCTCCGTTCCCGAGATACCCTCGAAAAAGTTGGAAAAATTGATCAATTTGGGTCAAAAAATGACTCTAGCTCAATTTTGACAACGGATTCGAATTCGTCTCGAAAAATTGACTAACTAGCACCAGCGCCGACGCCGTAGCTCTCCGAAAATTTTTTCGCCCCAAAAAATGCATGATGTATAGTATGGAGAAATTTTCAAAATTTGAGAAAATCAAAAATTTCGAATTCATGAGTGTTTCTTACTCAATTTTTCACGCTGAGTTCGAATTCGCTGTTGCAATTTGGCGGCGACCCTCCGTTCCCGAGATACCCTCGAAAAAGTTGGAAAAATTGATCAATTTGGGTCAAAAAATGACTCTAGCTCAATTTTGACAACGGATTCGAATTCGTCTCGAAAAATTGACTAACTAGCACCAGCCCGACGCCGTAGCTCTCCGAAAATTTTTTCGCCCAAAAAATGCATGATGTATAGTATGGAGAAATTTTCAAAATTTGAGAAAATCAAAAATTTCGAATTCATGAGTGTTTCTTACTCAATTTTTCACGCTGAGTTCGAATTCGCTGTTGCAATTTGGCGGCGACCCTCCGTTCCCGAGATACCCTCGAAAAAGTTGGAAAAATTGATCAATTTGGGTCAAAAAATGACTCTAGCTCAATTTTGACAACGGATTCGAATTCGTCTCGAAAAATTGACTAACTAGCACCAGCCCGACGCCGTAGCTCTCCGAAAATTTTTTCGCCCAAAAAATGCATGATGTATAGTATGGAGAAATTTTCAAAATTTGAGAAAATCAAAAATTTCGAATTCATGAGTGTTTCTTACTCAATTTTTCACGCTGAGTTCGAATTCGCTGTTGCAATTTGGCGGCGACCCTCCGTTCCCGAGATACCTCGAAAAAGTTGGAAAAATTGATCAATTTGGGTCAAAAAATGACTCTAGCTCAATTTTGACAACGGATTCGAATTCGTCTCGAAAAATTGACTAACTAGCACCAGCCCCGACGCCGTAGCTCTCCGAAAATTTTTTCGCCCAAAAAATGCATGATGTATAGTATGGAGAAATTTTCAAAATTTGAGAAAATCAAAAATTTCGAATTCATGAGTGTTTCTTACTCAATTTTTCACGCTGAGTTCGAATTCGCTGTTGCAATTTGGCGGCGACCCTCCGTTCCCGAGATACCTCGAAAAAGTTGGAAAAATTGATCAATTTGGGTCAAAAAATGACTCTAGCTCAATTTTGACAACGGATTCGAATTCGTCTCGAAAAATTGACTAACTAGCACCAGCCCGACGCCGTAGCTCTCCGAAAATTTTTTCGCCCCAAAAAATGCATGATGTATAGTATGGAGAAATTTTCAAAATTTGAGAAAATCAAAAATTTCGAATTCATGAGTGTTTCTTACTCAATTTTTCACGCTGAGTTCGAATTCGCTGTTGCAATTTGGCGGCGACCCTCCGTTCCCGAGATACCTTCGAAAAAGTTGGAAAAATTGATCAATTTGGGTCAAAAAATGACTCTAGCTCAATTTTGACAACGGATTCGAATTCGTCTCGAAAAATTGACTAACTAGCACCAGCCCCGACGCCGTAGCTCTCCGAAAATTTTTTCGCCCAAAAAAATGCATGATGTATAGTATGGAGAAATTTTCAAAATTTGAGAAAATCAAAAATTTCGAATTCATGAGTGTTTCTTACTCAATTTTTCACGCTGAGTTCGAATTCGCTGTTGCAATTTGGCGGCGACCCTCCGTTCCCGAGATACCTCGAAAAAGTTGGAAAAATTGATCAATTTGGGTCAAAAAATGACTCTAGCTCAATTTTGACAACGGATTCGAATTCGTCTCGAAAAATTGACTACCTAGCACCAGCGCCGACGCCGTAGCTCTCCGAAAATTTTTTCGCCCCAAAAAATGCATGATGTATAGTATGGAGAAATTTTCAAAATTTGAGAAAATCAAAAATTTCGAATTCATGAGTGTTTCTTACTCAATTTTTCACGCTGAGTTCGAATTCGCTGTTGCAATTTGGCGGCGACCCTCCGTTCCCGAGATACCCTCGAAAAAGTTGGAAAAATTGATCAATTTGGGTCAAAAAATGACTCTAGCTCAATTTTGACAACGGATTCGAATTCGTCTCGAAAAATTGACTAACTAGCACCAGCCCGACGCCGTAGCTCTCCGAAAATTTTTTCGCCCCAAAAAATGCATGATGTATAGTATGGAGAAATTTTCAAAATTTGAGAAAATCAAAAATTTCGAATTCATGAGTGTTTCTTACTCAATTTTTCACGCTGAGTTCGAATTCGCTGTTGCAATTTGGCGGCGACCCTCCGTTCCCGAGATACCCTCGAAAAAGTTGGAAAAATTGATCAATTTGGGTCAAAAAATGACTCTAGCTCAATTTTGACAACGGATTCGAATTCGTCTCGAAAAATTGACTAACTAGCACCAGCCCCGACGCCGTAGCTCTCCGAAAATTTTTTCGCCCAAAAAAATGCATGATGTATAGTATGGAGAAATTTTCAAAATTTGAGAAAATAAAAAATTTCGAATTCATGAGTGTTTCTTACTCAATTTTTCACGCTGAGTTCGAATTCGCTGTTGCAATTTGGCGGCGACCCTCCGTTCCCGAGATACCCTCGAAAAAGTTGGAAAAATTGATCAATTTGGGTCAAAAAATGACTCTAGCTCAATTTTGACAACGGATTCGAATTCGTCTCGAAAAATTGACTAACTAGCACCAGCCCCGACGCCGTAGCTCTCCGAAAATTTTTTCGCCCAAAAAAATGCATGATGTATAGTATGGAGAAATTTTCAAAATTTGAGAAAATCAAAAATTTCGAATTCATGAGTGTTTCTTACTCAATTTTTCACGCTGAGTTCGAATTCGCTGTTGCAATTTGGCGGCGACCCTCCGTTCCCGAGATACCCTCGAAAAAGTTGGAAAAATTGATCAATTTGGGTCAAAAAATGACTCTAGCTCAATTTTGACAACGGATTCGAATTCGTCTCGAAAAATTGACTACCTAGCACCAGCGCCGACGCCGTAGCTCTCCGAAAATTTTTTCGCCCCAAAAAATGCCTGATGTATAGTATGGAGAAATTTTCAAAATTTGAGAAAATCAAAAATTTCGAATTCATGAGTGTTTCTTACTCAATTTTTCACGCTGAGTTCGAATTCGCTGTTGCAATTTGGCGGCGACCCTCCGTTCCCGAGATACCCTCGAAAAAGTTGGAAAAATTGATCAATTTGGGTCAAAAAATGACTCTAGCTCAATTTTGACAACGGATTCGAATTCGTCTCGAAAAATTGACTAACTAGCACCAGCCCGACGCCGTAGCTCTCCGAAAATTTTTTCGCCCCAAAAAATGCATGATGTATAGTATGGAGAAATTTTCAAAATTTGAGAAAATCAAAAATTTCGAATTCATGAGTGTTTCTTACTCAATTTTTCACGCTGAGTTCGAATTCGCTGTTGCAATTTGGCGGCGACCCTCCGTTCCCGAGATACCTCGAAAAAGTTGGAAAAATTGATCAATTTGGGTCAAAAAATGACTCTAGCTCAATTTTGACAACGGATTCGAATTCGTCTCGAAAAATTGACTACCTAGCACCAGCGCCGACGCCGTAGCTCTCCGAAAATTTTTTCGCCCCAAAAAATGCATGATGTATAGTATGGAGAAATTTTCAAAATTTGAGAAAATCAAAAATTTCGAATTCATGAGTGTTTCTTACTCAATTTTTCACGCTGAGTTCGAATTCGCTGTTGCAATTTGGCGGCGACCCTCCGTTCCCGAGATACCCTCGAAAAAGTTGGAAAAATTGATCAATTTGGGTCAAAAAATGACTCTAGCTCAATTTTGACAACGGATTCGAATTCGTCTCGAAAAATTGACTAACTAGCACCAGCCCGACGCCGTAGCTCTCCGAAAATTTTTTCGCCCAAAAAAATGCATGATGTATAGTATGGAGAAATTTTCAAAATTTGAGAAAATCAAAAATTTCGAATTCATGAGTGTTTCTTACTCAATTTTTCACGCTGAGTTCGAATTCGCTGTTGCAATTTGGCGGCGACCCTCCGTTCCCGAGATACCCTCGAAAAAGTTGGAAAAATTGATCAATTTGGGTCAAAAAATGACTCTAGCTCAATTTTGACAACGGATTCGAATTCGTCTCGAAAAATTGACTACCTAGCACCAGCGCCGACGCCGTAGCTCTCCGAAAATTTTTTCGCCCCAAAAAATGCATGATGTATAGTATGGAGAAATTTTCAAAATTTGAGAAAATCAAAAATTTCGAATTCATGAGTGTTTCTTACTCAATTTTTCACGCTGAGTTCGAATTCGCTGTTGCAATTTGGCGGCGACCCTCCGTTCCCGAGATACCCTCGAAAAAGTTGGAAAAATTGATCAATTTGGGTCAAAAAATGACTCTAGCTCAATTTTGACAACGGATTCGAATTCGTCTCGAAAAATTGACTAACTAGCACCAGCCCGACGCCGTAGCTCTCCGAAAATTTTTTCGCCCCAAAAAATGCATGATGTATAGTATGGAGAAATTTTCAAAATTTGAGAAAATCAAAAATTTCGAATTCATGAGTGTTTCTTACTCAATTTTTCACGCTGAGTTCGAATTCGCTGTTGCAATTTGGCGGCGACCCTCCGTTCCGAGATACCTCGAAAAAGTTGGAAAAATTGATCAATTTGGGTCAAAAAATGACTCTAGCTCAATTTTGACAACGGATTCGAATTCGTCTCGAAAAATTGACTAACTAGCACCAGCCCCGCCGTAGCTCTCCGAAAATTTTTTCGCCCCAAAAAATGCATGATGTATAGTATGGAGAAATTTTCAAAATTTGAGAAAATCAAAAATTTCGAATTCATGAGTGTTTCTTACTCAATTTTTCACGCTGAGTTCGAATTCGCTGTTGCAATTTGGCGGCGACCCTCCGTTCCGAGATACCTTCGAAAAAGTTGGAAAAATTGATCAATTTGGGTCAAAAAATGACTCTAGCTCAATTTTGACAACGGATTCGAATTCGTCTCGAAAAATTGACTAACTAGCACCAGCCCGACGCCGTAGCTCTCCGAAAATTTTTTCGCCCCAAAAAATGCATGATGTATAGTATGGAGAAATTTTCAAAATTTGAGAAAATCAAAAATTTCGAATTCATGAGTGTTTCTTACTCAATTTTTCACGCTGAGTTCGAATTCGCTGTTGCAATTTGGCGGCGACCCTCCGTTCCCGAGATACCCTCGAAAAAGTTGGAAAAATTGATCAATTTGGGTCAAAAAATGACTCTAGCTCAATTTTGACAACGGATTCGAATTCGTCTCGAAAAATTGACTAACTAGCACCAGCCCGACGCCGTAGCTCTCCGAAAATTTTTTCGCCCCAAAAAATGCATGATGTATAGTATGGAGAAATTTTCAAAATTTGAGAAAATCAAAAATTTCGAATTCATGAGTGTTTCTTACTCAATTTTTCACGCTGAGTTCGAATTCGCTGTTGCAATTTGGCGGCGACCCTCCGTTCCCGAGATACCTCGAAAAAGTTGGAAAAATTGATCAATTTGGGTCAAAAAATGACTCTAGCTCAATTTTGACAACGGATTCGAATTCGTCTCGAAAAATTGACTACCTAGCACCAGCGCCGACGCCGTAGCTCTCCGAAAATTTTTTCGCCCCAAAAAATGCATGATGTATAGTATGGAGAAATTTTCAAAATTTGAGAAAATCAAAAATTTCGAATTCATGAGTGTTTCTTACTCAATTTTTCACGCTGAGTTCGAATTCGCTGTTGCAATTTGGCGGCGACCCTCCGTTCCCGAGATACCCTCGAAAAAGTTGGAAAAATTGATCAATTTGGGTCAAAAAATGACTCTAGCTCAATTTTGACAACGGATTCGAATTCGTCTCGAAAAATTGACTAACTAGCACCAGCCCGACGCCGTAGCTCTCCGAAAATTTTTTCGCCCCAAAAAATGCATGATGTATAGTATGGAGAAATTTTCAAAATTTGAGAAAATCAAAAATTTCGAATTCATGAGTGTTTCTTACTCAATTTTTCACGCTGAGTTCGAATTCGCTGTTGCAATTTGGCGGCGACCCTCCGTTCCCGAGATACCCTCGAAAAAGTTGGAAAAATTGATCAATTTGGGTCAAAAAATGACTCTAGCTCAATTTTGACAACGGATTCGAATTCGTCTCGAAAAATTGACTAACTAGCACCAGCGCCGACGCCGTAGCTCTCCGAAAATTTTTTCGCCCCAAAAAATGCATGATGTATAGTATGGAGAAATTTTCAAAATTTGAGAAAATCAAAAATTTCGAATTCATGAGTGTTTCTTACTCAATTTTTCACGCTGAGTTCGAATTCGCTGTTGCAATTTGGCGGCGACCCTCCGTTCCCGAGATACCCTCGAAAAAGTTGGAAAAATTGATCAATTTGGGTCAAAAAATGACTCTAGCTCAATTTTGACAACGGATTCGAATTCGTCTCGAAAAATTGACTAACTAGCACCAGCCCGACGCCGTAGCTCTCCGAAAATTTTTTCGCCCAAAAAAATGCATGATGTATAGTATGGAGAAATTTTCAAAATTTGAGAAAATCAAAAATTTCGAATTCATGAGTGTTTCTTACTCAATTTTTCACGCTGAGTTCGAATTCGCTGTTGCAATTTGGCGGCGACCCTCCGTTCCCGAGATACCCTCGAAAAAGTTGGAAAAATTGATCAATTTGGGTCAAAAAATGACTCTAGCTCAATTTTGACAACGGATTCGAATTCGTCTCGAAAAATTGACTAACTAGCACCAGCCCGACGCCGTAGCTCTCCGAAAATTTTTTCGCCCCAAAAAATGCATGATGTATAGTATGGAGAAATTTTCAAAATTTGAGAAAATCAAAAATTTCGAATTCATGAGTGTTTCTTACTCAATTTTTCACGCTGAGTTCGAATTCGCTGTTGCAATTTGGCGGCGACCCTCCGTTCCCGAGATACCTCGAAAAAGTTGGAAAAATTGATCAATTTGGGTCAAAAAATGACTCTAGCTCAATTTTGACAACGGATTCGAATTCGTCTCGAAAAATTGACTAACTAGCACCAGCCCCGACGCCGTAGCTCTCCGAAAATTTTTTCGCCCAAAAAATGCTGATGTATAGTATGGAGAAATTTTCAAAATTTGAGAAAATCAAAAATTTCGAATTCATGAGTGTTTCTTACTCAATTTTTCACGCTGAGTTCGAATTCGCTGTTGCAATTTGGCGGCGACCCTCCGTTCCCGAGATACCCTCGAAAAAGTTGGAAAAATTGATCAATTTGGGTCAAAAAATGACTCTAGCTCAATTTTGACAACGGATTCGAATTCGTCTCGAAAAATTGACTAACTAGCACCAGCCCCGACGCCGTAGCTCTCCGAAAATTTTTTCGCCCAAAAAATGCATGATGTATAGTATGGAGAAATTTTCAAAATTTGAGAAAATCAAAAATTTCGAATTCATGAGTGTTTCTTACTCAATTTTTCACGCTGAGTTCGAATTCGCTGTTGCAATTTGGCGGCGACCCTCCGTTCCCGAGATACCCTCGAAAAAGTTGGAAAAATTGATCAATTTGGGTCAAAAAATGACTCTAGCTCAATTTTGACAACGGATTCGAATTCGTCTCGAAAAATTGACTAACTAGCACCAGCCCCGACGCCGTAGCTCTCCGAAAATTTTTTCGCCCCAAAAAATGCATGATGTATAGTATGGAGAAATTTTCAAAATTTGAGAAAATCAAAAATTTCGAATTCATGAGTGTTTCTTACTCAATTTTTCACGCTGAGTTCGAATTCGCTGTTGCAATTTGGCGGCGACCCTCCGTTCCCGAGATACCCTCGAAAAAGTTGGAAAAATTGATCAATTTGGGTCAAAAAATGACTCTAGCTCAATTTTGACAACGGATTCGAATTCGTCTCGAAAAATTGACTAACTAGCACCAGCCCGACGCCGTAGCTCTCCGAAAATTTTTTCGCCCCAAAAAATGCATGATGTATAGTATGGAGAAATTTTCAAAATTTGAGAAAATCAAAAATTTCGAATTCATGAGTGTTTCTTACTCAATTTTTCACGCTGAGTTCGAATTCGCTGTTGCAATTTGGCGGCGACCCTCCGTTCCCGAGATACCTCGAAAAAGTTGGAAAAATTGATCAATTTGGGTCAAAAAATGACTCTAGCTCAATTTTGACAACGGATTCGAATTCGTCTCGAAAAATTGACTAACTAGCACCAGCGCCGACGCCGTAGCTCTCCGAAAATTTTTTCGCCCAAAAAATGCATGATGTATAGTATGGAGAAATTTTCAAAATTTGAGAAAATCAAAAATTTCGAATTCATGAGTGTTTCTTACTCAATTTTTCACGCTGAGTTCGAATTCGCTGTTGCAATTTGGCGGCGACCCTCCGTTCCCGAGATACCCTCGAAAAAGTTGGAAAAATTGATCAATTTGGGTCAAAAAATGACTCTAGCTCAATTTTGACAACGGATTCGAATTCGTCTCGAAAAATTGACTAACTAGCACCAGCCCGACGCCGTAGCTCTCCGAAAATTTTTTCGCCCCAAAAAATGCATGATGTATAGTATGGAGAAATTTTCAAAATTTGAGAAAATCAAAAATTTCGAATTCATGAGTGTTTCTTACTCAATTTTTCACGCTGAGTTCGAATTCGCTGTTGCAATTTGGCGGCGACCCTCCGTTCCCGAGATACCCTCGAAAAAGTTGGAAAAATTGATCAATTTGGGTCAAAAAATGACTCTAGCTCAATTTTGACAACGGATTCGAATTCGTCTCGAAAAATTGACTAACTAGCACCAGCCCGACGCCGTAGCTCTCCGAAAATTTTTTCGCCCCAAAAAATGCATGATGTATAGTATGGAGAAATTTTCAAAATTTGAGAAAATCAAAAATTTCGAATTCATGAGTGTTTCTTACTCAATTTTTCACGCTGAGTTCGAATTCGCTGTTGCAATTTGGCGGCGACCCTCCGTTCCCGAGATACCTTCGGAAAAGTTGGAAAAATTGATCAATTTGGGTCAAAAAATGACTCTAGCTCAATTTTGACAACGGATTCGAATTCGTCTCGAAAAATTGACTAACTAGCACCAGCGCCGACGCCGTAGCTCTCCGAAAATTTTTTCGCCCCAAAAAATGCATGATGTATAGTATGGAGAAATTTTCAAAATTTGAGAAAATCAAAAATTTCGAATTCATGAGTGTTTCTTACTCAATTTTTCACGCTGAGTTCGAATTCGCTGTTGCAATTTGGCGGCGACCCTCCGTTCCCGAGATACCCTCGAAAAAGTTGGAAAAATTGATCAATTTGGGTCAAAAAATGACTCTAGCTCAATTTTGACAACGGATTCGAATTCGTCTCGAAAAATTGACTAACTAGCACCAGCCCGACGCCGTAGCTCTCCGAAAATTTTTTCGCCCAAAAAATGCATGATGTATAGTATGGAGAAATTTTCAAAATTTGAGAAAATCAAAAATTTCGAATTCATGAGTGTTTCTTACTCAATTTTTCACGCTGAGTTCGAATTCGCTGTTGCAATTTGGCGGCGACCCTCCGTTCCCGAGATACCCTCGAAAAAGTTGGAAAAATTGATCAATTTGGGTCAAAAAATGACTCTAGCTCAATTTTGACAACGGATTCGAATTCGTCTCGAAAAATTGACTAACTAGCACCAGCCCGACGCCGTAGCTCTCCGAAAATTTTTTCGCCCCAAAAAATGCATGATGTATAGTATGGAGAAATTTTCAAAATTTGAGAAAATCAAAAATTTCGAATTCATGAGTGTTTCTTACTCAATTTTTCACGCTGAGTTCGAATTCGCTGTTGCAATTTGGCGGCGACCCTCCGTTCCCGAGATACCTCGAAAAAGTTGGAAAAATTGATCAATTTGGGTCAAAAAATGACTCTAGCTCAATTTTGACAACGGATTCGAATTCGTCTCGAAAAATTGACTAACTAGCACCAGCCCCGACGCCGTAGCTCTCCGAAAATTTTTTCGCCCAAAAAATGCATGATGTATAGTATGGAGAAATTTTCAAAATTTGAGAAAATCAAAAATTTCGAATTCATGAGTGTTTCTTACTCAATTTTTCACGCTGAGTTCGAATTCGCTGTTGCAATTTGGCGGCGACCCTCCGTTCCCGAGATACCTCGAAAAAGTTGGAAAAATTGATCAATTTGGGTCAAAAAATGACTCTAGCTCAATTTTGACAACGGATTCGAATTCGTCTCGAAAAATTGACTAACTAGCACCAGCCCGACGCCGTAGCTCTCCGAAAATTTTTTCGCCCCAAAAAATGCATGATGTATAGTATGGAGAAATTTTCAAAATTTGAGAAAATCAAAAATTTCGAATTCATGAGTGTTTCTTACTCAATTTTTCACGCTGAGTTCGAATTCGCTGTTGCAATTTGGCGGCGACCCTCCGTTCCCGAGATACCCTCGAAAAAGTTGGAAAAATTGATCAATTTGGGTCAAAAAATGACTCTAGCTCAATTTTGACAACGGATTCGAATTCGTCTCGAAAAATTGACTAACTAGCACCAGCCCGACGCCGTAGCTCTCCGAAAATTTTTTCGCCCCAAAAAATGCATGATGTATAGTATGGAGAAATTTTCAAAATTTGAGAAAATCAAAAATTTCGAATTCATGAGTGTTTCTTACTCAATTTTTCACGCTGAGTTCGAATTCGCTGTTGCAATTTGGCGGCGACCCTCCGTTCCCGAGATACCCTCGAAAAAGTTGGAAAAATTGATCAATTTGGGTCAAAAAATGACTCTAGCTCAATTTTGACAACGGATTCGAATTCGTCTCGAAAAATTGACTAACTAGCACCAGCGCCGACGCCGTAGCTCTCCGAAAATTTTTTCGCCCCAAAAAATGCATGATGTATAGTATGGAGAAATTTTCAAAATTTGAGAAAATCAAAAATTTCGAATTCATGAGTGTTTCTTACTCAATTTTTCACGCTGAGTTCGAATTCGCTGTTGCAATTTGGCGGCGACCCTCCGTTCCCGAGATACCCTCGAAAAAGTTGGAAAAATTGATCAATTTGGGTCAAAAAATGACTCTAGCTCAATTTTGACAACGGATTCGAATTCGTCTCGAAAAATTGACTAACTAGCACCAGCCCCGACGCCGTAGCTCTCCGAAAATTTTTTCGCCCAAAAAATGCATGATCTATAGTATGGAGAAATTTTCAAAATTTGAGAAAATCAAAAATTTCGAATTCATGAGTGTTTCTTACTCAATTTTTCACGCTGAGTTCGAATTCGCTGTTGCAATTTGACGGCGACCCTCCGTTCCCGAGATACCTTTGAAAAAGTTGGAAAAATTGATCAATTTGGGTCAAATATGACTCTTGCTCAATTTTGACAACGGATTCGAATTCGTCTCGAAAAATTGACTAACTAGCACCAGCCCCGACGCCGTAGCTCTCCGAAAATTTTTTCGCCCCAAAATATGCATGATGTAGAATGGAGAAATTTTCAAAATTTGAGAAAATCATAAATTTCGAATCCATGAGTGTTTCTTACTCAATTTTTCACGCTGAGTTCGAATTCGCTGTTGCAATTTGGCGGCGACCCTCTGTTCTCGAGATACCCTCGAAAAAGTTGAGAAAATTGATCAATTTGGGTCAAAAAATGACTCTAGCTCAATTTTGACAACGGATTCGAATTCGTCTCGAAAAATTGACTAACTAGCACCAGCCCCGACGCCGTAGCTCTCCGAAAATTTTTTCGCCCAAAAAATGCATGATGTATAGTATGGAGAAATTTTCAAAATTTGAGAAAATCAAAAATTTCGAATTCATGAGTGTTTCTTACTCAATTTTTCACGCTGAGTTCGAATTCGCTGTTGCAATTTGGCGGCGACCCTCCGTTCCCGAGATACCCTCGAAAAAGTTGGAAAAATTGATCAATTTGGGTCAAAAAATGACTCTAGCTCAATTTTGACAACGGATTCGAATTCGTCTCGAAAAATTGACTAACTAGCACCAGCCCCGACGCCGTAGCTCTCCGAAAATTTTTTCGCCCCAAAAAATGCATGATGTATAGTATGGAGAAATTTTCAAAATTTGAGAAAATCAAAAATTTCGAATTCATGAGTGTTTCTTACTCAATTTTTCACGCTGAGTTCGAATTCGCTGTTGCAATTTGGCGGCGACCCTCCGTTCCCGAGATACCTCGAAAAAGTTGGAAAAATTGATCAATTTGGGTCAAAAAATGACTCTAGCTCAATTTTGACAACGGATTCGAATTCGTCTCGAAAAATTGACTAACTAGCACCAGCGCCGACGCCGTAGCTCTCCGAAAATTTTTTCGCCCAAAAAAATGCATGATGTATAGTATGGAGAAATTTTCAAAATTTGAGAAAATCAAAAATTTCGAATTCATGAGTGTTTCTTACTCAATTTTTCACGCTGAGTTCGAATTCGCT